>RJWJ010002342.1:0-103291 GCA_004363605.1 Indri indri
AAAAAAAAAAAAAAAACTCTCGTGAAGCCTATATTCTTCTTTCTCCAAAATACTTCAAAGGAATATATTCAATGATAAACTTTACCAGAAGACAAATGCATTAGAAAATATGTTCTTTAAAATACTCTCTTTGTTCTTTGAGGCCAGGTAAAATGACAAATAATTAATTAATTAAATAAAATGCTCTCATGTTTAGGCTGAAAAGTGATAGGAGCTAAATAAATGTTCGTTTTTATGTTTTCAATGTATCATTGTATAATGCTACATATATTTAACAAAAGACTTGGTGGTCGTGAATTGACGATTCCAAAAATAACCAGTTTGTCAATAAGGAATCTAGACTTCAAGCCCCTTGAAGTCAAGAATCATGTCTTTTTCATCTTTATAATCTAATTTCTTAGAACAGCTCTGGTACAGAGGTGATTTTCAATATTTGTCAACAAAAGAAGTAATTTTCTTCAAATTATATGATACTGGGACTAGGATACAACAGTCCTAAGTACTGGTCTGCTACTTAGGCTAAAAAGGTAGAGTTATGAATAAAAGCCTAATTTTTTTCCTTGAAGGATCTTTTTCAATGCACTTCTTAAAAGCAACAACCTATATTTAAAAATATCTATATTTCTGTAAACCCTGGTATTGACAGTAATTTTGATCAGACCTCCTCCTGAGGACACTAGAAAAGCTCAACAAAATATAAACAATACTATCTTGGAGGCATGAGAAAGCTAACAAGATAATGAGGAGTGACCAGGCCATGATCTGGGCAATGATGGAGGCCCAGGGATATCCATTTGTCCATTCCCTAGAGAACTGCTGAGAGGATGAACAGGGATAAGGGACAGAGAGTAGAGTCCAGGGCATGCTAAGAAGGAAGGAGGTGAACTCTGTTGAAGCCTTCTTGCATTAGACTAGGAACTCAAATGGCTATATCCTAGAAAAAGAGGGGCTGCAGCTCAATTTCAAATAATCTCAACGCTGAAACTAGATTAAGGTAATTTCTTTGAGCTAATTCCCCCAAGCACTTGGCAGAAACAACTAAAATCCTTTTTGGAGTAAAACAATATCATTCAAGGCCTCAAATAATTTCTACAGATAATTTTGCTAATACAATGCCTAGCACACAATTTTAAAAAATCAATCACACAAGGAAATAAGAAAACTATAGCAGAAACAGCAGAAAACAAAAACAGAGCTAAAAGGGATTTCAGATAGTGAAATTATCAGACAGAGATTTAAAAATAACAATGCTTACTATGTTCAAATAAATTAAACACAAGATTAAACATTTAGGCCAGGTGCAATGGCTCACACCTGTAATCCTAACACTCTGGGAGGCCGAGGCGGGTGGATCTTTTGAGCTCAGGAATTCGAGACCAGCCTGAGCAAGAGGGAGACCCTCTCTCTACTAAAAATGCAAAGAAATTAGCTGGACAACTAAAAATATGTAGAAAAAATTAGCTGGGCATGGTGGCGTGTGCCTGTAGTCCCAGCTACTCGGGAGGCTGAGCCAGTAGGATCGCTTGAGCCCAGGAGTTTGAGGTTGCTGTGAGCTAGGCCAACACCACAGCACTCTAGCCTGGGCAATAGAGCCAGACTCTGTCTCAAAAAAAATAAATAAATAAACATTTAAGCAGACAATTGGAAACTTGAAAAAAGAACCAGATGAAAATTCTAGAACCAAAAAATTTACTAACTGAAAATAAGGACTCAATGATGAGTATAATAGTATATTAGACACAGATAAAGATAGAATCAGTGAACTAGAAGGTAAGTCCAAAGAAAATATTCAGAATGAAGCAAGAATACAGGTTTGCCAGGCTCAGTGGCACACACCTGTAATCTCAGCTACTCAGGAGGCTGAGATGAGAGAATCCGTTAAGGCCAGGAGTTCAAGACCAGCCTGGTGACATAGTAAGACCCTGCCTCTAAAAAAATGAAAAAAAAAATTAGCCAGGCATGGTGGCACATGCCTATAGTCCCAGCTACTTAGGAGGCTGAAACAGGAGGATCCCCTGAGTCTAGGAGTTAGAGACTAGCCTGGGCAACAGAGCAGGACCCTGCCTCTATAAAAAGAAAAATACATATATATATATATATATATATATGTGTGTGTGTATGTAAGTTGTATAGGTTTGAACAATACTGTTAGCAAAGTTGAGTGTAAGTACATATCGAGTACATTTGTATAATCCTTTACATATACAAAAATTCATTAGTTCATGTTATTTCTGTTTTGGCCCACAAAGCTGGAAAAGACATCAGAGGATCCTGAGCCTTCAGGCTGGTTAGAACCTACCCCTGTTTTACAGGTAGATTTACTGTTACCTCATTCATTACATAAACATTAAGTTCCTACTATGTTCCAGGCCCGGTACTTAGTACAGAGGTGAAGGCTGTAGTTAAAACTACAGAAAAGCAAATCAGAAAATATAATGCAATATATTATCAGTGCAGTAATAGAGTTTTACAGAAGGAGCAATGGGAACCAAGTCCTAACACAGCCACGGAAGATGATGTCTGAGCAGTAGAGTAGAAGTGGGAGTAGAAGTGGGAAATGGGAAGGGGTAAGGTGTGGAGGCACCATAGCAAAGCCCAGTAGTGAGAGAGTATGAGGGTTCAAGTCAGAGAACTGCCAATCATTTGGACTGTCTGGAGTATAAAAGGTTGCTCAAGTTAGGGGTTATCTGGTTGCAAGAAACAGAAACTCATGCCAGCTGGCTAAAGTAAAAGAGAAATGAATATAAAAATAGGCAGGGATTAAGTGAGACACAAATGTGGGAAGCACAGCCAACATTCTAAGAACTCTCCTTCCCCCTTTCTCTCTCTGTTATCTACCATGTGGTCTCTAGGCTTGGCTTTTCTTTGTGTGTCTATTTCACTCTCTGCAGACTGGCTTCTCTGCTCACTTATCTGCTTCCGTGTTGCCTATTGATGGCTGCCCCAAATATCAGCCTTGACTCTCCGCCTCTGCCACTCATCCACTTTGCCCAACTTTCCTGCTTAGCAACCCACAGTTATTACTTGACTCAGTTTCAGGGTTCCAATTCCAAATTCCCAGGAGCTGTAATCAGACTGATGCAGCTTCTACGTGCTTATGGATCAGGGGTCAGCAAACTATGGCCTGGGTGGCCAAATCCAGCCTGGCTTCCACTTTTGTTTTAATGGAACACAGCCACACACATTCATTTACAGACTGTCTATAGCTGCTTTGGCATTACAAGGATAGAGTTGAGTAATTACAACAGAGAACCTATGGACTGCAAAGCTAGAAATATTTACTATCTCGACCTTTACAGAAAAAGTTTGATGACCCTGCATTAGACAGTTAGATGTGGAGGTATGAGGAGGTACAAAGATTTAGAGGGAGTCAGATCTGGTAATTGAAGCTCTGAGAGTGGATAACTCCTCCCCAACTCTGAAAAAAAAAAAAAAAGATGACGTAGGAAAAACACGGCTGGGGAAATATTTTGAAAAAGGAAATGTTTGAAAGCTCTAACACAGGAAAGAAAATAATCAGTCTCAAGTATGTGCTAAATTTTTTACACAAAGGGTAAAAGGGTACAAGACAGTAATTTTTAATCTGGAGAAGTTCATTAAGATGCTAAATTTGGACAGTGTGTCACCGTAACTACCTTTAAATAACTCACTTGTGGCAAATTTCCCAGACTCTCCATAGTTAGCTCTTGCTAAGATGAAGTGGCTGAGGCACAGTGAACACTGAACGTACAAAGATTTTTAAATGCATGTCTAGAGGTTAAATACTATTTATCTTTCAGAGAAAGTGAGGGTGGAGGAGAGAGAGAGAGAAGGCACTGAAAGAATAAGATAGATAGATGGAAAGACAGAGGCAGATAGACTGAGACTTGGTGGGCAGGAGACAGTGAAATCTGGCTAAACTGACCTAACAAGATTCTTGCTGCAGAGGGGCCAGGGTGATCAGACATCACCTGGGGGTGCGGATGAAGCCTGAGGAAACCAGTCAGATATTGTAGGTGGGGAGCGGGAAGGGGCTTCCTGCTAAACTGACTTAGCTGGGTTCTTTGCCAAAAATGGATTTTACAAAGAAGTACACAAATGAACTGGGAGAAGGTTTGGTTAAGCAGAAAATTTTTGTCAATTCACATAGACATTAAATTAAGAGACGCACTGAATTAGAACAGTAGTTTTCAGACCATTTAAAATGGAACAGTTAAAAAATAAAGAATAATAAAAAGTTTAAAAAATATTAAAATGAAACAGTTATTGTTTTGTTTCGTTTTGTTTGAATGAACTCTTTCATAGAGCCCAGCTCTATAAAGCAGGTCAAAGTAGTTGAAGACGGGAGGATCCTGAAAGGCAAGGAAGGTGCTAGAAAAGCCCAGGCATTTCCAGTCGGTGTTCCCCCAGGAATACAGTTTGAAAACCACTGATCTACCAGAATGAACAGAGGGAATATCAGAATATTTGGGCCCAGGTTCTGTCAAATTCCTACGTCCCTCTTCCATCTCCATCTCATTGAGAACTTCTACTATAATGAATCCTTGTTAGTGATGGAATATGTTCTGCATCAAACGAGTAGAAATTATTAAAATCTTGGGAATCATTGATCTAAATCCCTTCTCTCAACTTAAAAATAGGACAACTGGGGCTCAGAAAGTGACCAATGAAACTTCATTAAACACAGCTACATTTAAAACTGTAATGACTGCTAACAAAAGAGGCAAACCTAATGCTTCCACAAATCTCAGCAACAAAAAAATGCTAACATTCCATATCCCCCATTCCCTCCTTACTTGGCGGTCAATCAGAGAGACAATGGATGCAATTTTTAAAAACCCTTAACCTAGACAGACTTGGTTTTGAATCTTGGCTCTGCTTCTTATTAGCTCAGGCACAATATTTAAATTTTTTCTAAACCTCTTCATGTCTGAAGTGGAGATGATAATTCCAGGCTCAGAGGGGTGGTGTGATGCAAACGTATGTGAAAACATTTAGCACATGGCCTGGTGAATAAGTGCTCAATAGATGTTACCTGTGATTAAATAAACAACAACTAAAAAGTCAACCTACTTGAATTTTAGAAATCACTTAGAAGAATTGCATGTGCGCAGCTAGAGAAGACTAGCTGCTGCTTCTTATTGCTAGAAGAGTAAAACGAATAATATCTGTAGCAATAGGCTCTATAGGAATTAGAGTTTATTCAAAATTAAATACTGCAGTTGTGAAAACCGTTTTTGATAGATAAGGTAGATGTTCAGGGAAGGCAGTGAGTATGAAAGAGATCTCATATTATAGCAAATGCAACTTTTTGCTCCACAGTAGCTTTGCATTTAGGGTAATGGTCAGTTGCTTGACTCTTTTTGGTTGTGCGAGCTCCATTCCTTGGTGTTATCCTTGGTTCTTTTCTTCCACTCATACCTTCAAAATATATCTAGAATCTGACCCTTTCTCCCTACCTCCACTGTCACCACCCTTGTCAAAGTCACAAGCATCTCTCACCTGAATGATTTGAATAGCCTCCTAACTCCCTGCTTCTCTTATCCTTGTGAGTATTTTCTTAACACAGCAGCCAGAATGCTCCTCTTAAAATCTGTCCCTTCACGTCACTCCTCAACTCAAAACTCCTCAGTGGCTCCCCATTTCACTCAGAATAATACCAAAATCCTTATAATAATAGCCCACAAAGTCTTACATGATCTAACTACCCTTCCCCCATCATTGACCTCCCTGCTATTTCTTGACAATGCCAGGCACACCCTACCTGATAAACTTTGCTCTCTGCCAGGAATGTTCTTCCCCCAGAAACCTGCTTAGCTAACCTTCTTAATTCCTTTATGTCTCTGCTCAAATTTTACTTTCTCAGTGAGGGCTGCCTTGCCCTTCTTCTTGAATACTGCAAATTGCCCCCAACCATATCCCAGGAATCCCAATCCCACTTCCTTCTTGTATTCTATTTTTCCCCTAGGAATCATCTTACCACACACTACATAGCTTATTTATTATGTGTGTTTAAATCTGTCTCCCCTACTAAAACATAAGCTTCACAGGGGCTGCAGTCTATGTTTTGTTCTCTGATGTATTCTAAGCATCTAGAACACTGCTTGGTATATGATACACACTAAACAAGTATTTGTAGAATTAATTAGTTTTGTGTGTGTTTGTTGCAGTGTCTTATTTGGACAAAGACTAAACCTAATTGACAATCACTTAAGAAAGTAAATAATTGCAGGAGTTGGGGGTTTTCCATTTTCTTTCTACTTCTCTTTGTTTTCAATGTCTTCTTCATGCTCCTATAAAAACTTTCAGGTGTCCTAAATACAACTCTACTTTAAGCTGATGTGCACATTTACTCACTAAAAGCCCATGATGCTTGTGCTGTTTAATATTAATTAATTATTAATAATAATATGTATGCCATTTCCACTCCCTTTTTATTCCTCAGCCATCCCCAATCCGTGCACAGACAGAAGTTTTGTGTCTGAATATCCGTTATTTTTAGGACTGCCTGGTCTGGTATATTGACTGAGACTCTTGCAGTAAAGAAAGGAGAGAATAGGAGCAGTGGTACATAGAGGAATATTTGAGAGTTGGTCCCTCTATGGGAAAATAGCAAAACTTTCTACCCACCCCACACCACTGGTGGGACAGGAGAAAGAAGAAAAATTGAAGAGGGTATTAATAAAGTTGTGTGCTGTAGGGCGTAGTTTATAAATCCCTCCCTGGGCTCCTTTATAAAATCTCCAGTGAAATCTACATTGCTTATAAGTATCCGAAGGGTAGATTTTCTTTGGAAAGGATTCGACTGTGTTTTGATTCTTATTTCGAGTTTAGCATAGGTTAAAAATGGAGGCTTCCCATATGAAGGAGTAGAATTAGCAAAACTCATAAGGATCTATTCAGGTAACCAAAAGAAATACTGGGAAAGGGACCATAAAAGTGACAAAAATTCACATAAGAGTCCTCCTTTTGGGTTAGGACTCTGACTCTCAAAAACACCTTTTAAAAATGTATAAATGTCACCTAAGAAGGGAGAAATTGGTAGGGTCCATCTCGTCTTTCATTAACTCACTTGAGGCTAATGAACAGTAAGCAAAGCCTTGAAAATGAGGGTAAAAGGACAGGATTCATATTTAGGGTGGAAGAGGAGTTTCAGAAATGCTTGGAAGCAAAGCACACTGCCTAACGGGTTAAACAGGTATTGGCGCCACTGGATGCAATGTGCCCTGGGCAATGGGGAGAAGACATGGTCGAAGGTGCTGGTCCTTTGTGTGAGAGATTGGATCGTGTTCTGTTCAACTGCATCACATTTTTACCTAATGTCATTTTTGGCCTAAGGTTTTATGTTCACAGATATCCTCATCTCCTACTGACCTCTTACTGCCAATGAAGATTTTGCTCTCATTTAAGCAAGTTCTTAACAACAAACACAATTTGGAGCCTTATTTTTTTCAAAAAAATGTGATTAGGTGTATACAATATAAAAAAGAATATTAACCTATCACTAGGGAAAGAAAGAAAGAAGGAGCACAGAAAATACTAGAGGATCTGAGTTTTCTGCATAAAGAAAGTAAAGTTCTGGTTTGGAAATATAACGCATATTGTTGGAATGTAATGAACAATAAACAGTGGTTTAAAAAAAGAGAGAGAGAGAAGGAAACCACAGATAATGTTGGGATAGGTGAGGAAGGCCTTAAGGAACAGGTGGAGCTTGATTGGGTGTTGAAGATTGGTGAGGATTACTAAATGGGGAGTGGAAGAGAAAAAGAAATGACATCCAGATAGTAGAAGAAATTGATGGTTCCTCATAACTGAAGACCTGAAAGGCTCTAAAAATTTGACATACATTATAATTGTCTGTATTTCATATGGTAGCTAAAAATCCTTAAAAATTTTTTAAGTATTTTGTACACTGTTTCCCATCTGTTTCTTTATCAAAGCTGTATAATGTTTATGGAAGAATTACCTTTATTATTTTCAATGCTTGGCACCATAGCTTGACTGAAATCCTGCCAACTATAGTATTTTCTTCTAAAAAGACATTTTAGCACAGTTATAAGCACATACCCACAAATGGCATGCTCTGAAAGTGACTACAATTCTGTAGGCAGGACTGGCTTCATGGGTGTGACCAGTATAGTCCCATAGGGCCAGGTACTGGGAAAGGGCCCTGCCTTAGCGGTTTAATGCCTGCAGTCTTCTCCTCTTAGAAATCTTAATGATTTTTACCTTGAATTTGTGTTTTGTAAAAGAAGTTTGATGAAACAATGGAGCATATGACGGAGGCTTGGAACCTTGGCTTACATGTGGTCCCACCTCTTGCCACCTCTCTGCCTCCCAGGATGAATTCTCAGCTGCTGGCTCTCCCATGCCCTGGCATCTCAAATGCTGCCCAACATTCCCCTTTTTGACCACTTCTGCCCAGGGTGGCAACCGGGTCATGGGGGCGGGAGTGGGGGTGCATTCTGCCTGCACCCTCCACCTCCAGCAGGGACCTAGGTATGGTGTAGGGAGGGTCCAGGTCCAGCACATGCACCTTGCAGCATCTTGGGGTGGGGCATGCTGGCAGCCATCCCTGTCCTGGGCAGGTAGTGCCACAGTGCATTCGGTGACTGTCTTTGCCAGGGTGAGCCTGTCTCCCACTTGTGATCTAGGTACTGAGTGTCTCCCAGAGTGGAGGTTGCAATCTTGGGGGTAGGGAGGAGATGTCTGTCAGCCATGGGATGGGGTGGCAGGCCATGTGGAGAGGAGGTTGACTTCCTGCTCCTTTCAGGGCACAGCACATCTGTCGGTCCTGCAGCTGGCAAGCAGGTTGATGGTGAGCGCACAGCAAGTCATGGAATGAGGCCCCTGGACACCTATGAGCATCTGCACTGGCCCAGCAAGTATCCCAGTATGAGGGAGCATGACATTAAATAGCAAATAAAAACACCATGACATGTTGAGAGAAAGAGAAACATGGGAAGAAAGAAAAACATTTCATTTTAATGCCTTTCATGGCACTTTCCCTGTGCTTTCTAAACAAGGTACCCACATCTTCGTGTTTCACTAGGGCCAGCAAATTACATAGCCAGTCCTGTCTGTAGGCATCTACTTCTTTTTCCTTTACAGGTAATAGAGTATAACATCAGAAGTGATAATATGTCTTCCATTAGTGAAAAAAGCCAGTTTTTACAATGCCTAGTATTATTAATCTTCAATTACAATTGATGGGTTTAGCAAAGGGGAAGCAATTTTTCTCATACCCATAAGACTTGCTATATTATTAAATTCACTTTATTATATGGTTTAAAATTAATAAGCAAGGGAGAAAATTTAGTAGTTGCCAGTAAAATTCCATTTTAAATTGCAGCAATTTCTTTTCTGGATGTTCTTGATATCCAACAATCATGATATAGAATGTTGCTTACATATAGATATTATAATACATAAGATAATTTATTTTCAGTACTGGGGCAGTCAAGTCTTCTAAGAATAAAATAACCATTAAAAATAATTGAATCTTTGAAATATGCATTTCTTACTGATACGATTGCTGTCTCTTGTATTACAGAAGTGGTATAGCTTAGTAGAAAGGACCCAGGGTTCTGAGTTAGCTTTCAATTTTCTTTCCTTTTCTTTTGTTAGACCTTCAACTAATGTGAAAATTTCTAAGGTTTCTTTTAATCCTGGAATTCAGTGAAATTTGAATATCATGCTTTAAACACACACACACACACACACACACACATGCACACTTTATTTGAATGAATACCAATACTACTAAATTACCTTTAATAACTATGGGTCTTGAAACATGTTTGCATGAAGGGAATAGAAACCAACTAAATTAGCTCAAGTTAAACATCTTTTTTTTTTTCTTTTTGAGAAATCGTGTCATATAGAACAAGGGTATAAAACACACGTATGTGAATATTAAAGTAACTACAGTCCTGGCACGGTGGCTCACACCTGTAATCCTAGCACTCTGGGAGACAGAGGCAGGAGGATCACTTGAGCTCAGGAGTTCGAGACCAGACTGAGCAAGAGCCAGACTCCCATCTCTACAAGAAATAGAAAAATTAGCCAGGAGCGGTGGCACGTGCCTGTAGTCCCAGCTACTCGGGAGGCTGACACAGGAGGATCGCTTGGGCTCAGGAATTTGAGCTTGCAGTGGCTTGATGATGCCACTGCACTCTAGCCAGGATAACAGAGGGAGACTCTGTCTCAGTAAATAAATAAATAAAATAAGTAAGTAAGTATGTAACTACAAAGTAACCACCACCCAGGCTAAGAGTACAACATTGCTATACCCTAGAAGTCCCTTATTTGCCCCCTTCTGAAAACATCTCACTTCCTTCCCCTCCAGAGGTAACCAGTACACTGCTTTTTGACATAATCATTCCCTTGTTATTCTTTATGTGTCCTTAAAATGTTATTTTAAAAGGAGTCACATTACAAAAATATCTCATGATCTGCAAGTAAACAGAACAAGCTCAGGAAGGGCAGGAATTAGTACAGTTGCCAACTCTCAGTATCAGGAGTCCAATGTTCACCACTGATGTGGTTCAGGTGCCAAAGTATCAAGTCAGAGAATCTGACTTGTTTCTCCTTGGTCGGGTATCCACCTTTGAGCCAATCAACAGTGGCTGGTGGGAATGCAGTGTAGTAGAAACAGGGCAGCCGGGATGGTAAGGCCTAGGCAAGCTTAATTCAAAGGTTATAGACCGTTCAGGAAAGAGCTAGATACAATATATAATTCAGCCGATGACCATGTCTTGAATTATATTGCTAGATACAATATTGCTAGATACAATATATAATTCAGCCGATGACCATGTCAGACCTTGAATAGGTCTGAATTATCATTGACTTTACCTTCTTATTAACTGCCCTTTCATTTCAGCAAGGTCGTCCTTTCATTAGCGAATACTGCATTTCGCATTCTTTTAAAATATACCTTCAGATCCCTAAGAGAAAAAAATGCTAATCTTAATTCAGTTAATCTGGCAAATGGAGTAATTTATCCCTTTTATTTACTGGGCCTTTCTGGGGTATCTGTGTTGCCATTTAATAGATAAATAGATTGACTACCTCACCAGTTGCTGCCCTGTATTGGACTTCTGCTCTCTGGCCAGGTCTATGTCTTCTTTCTTTCCCAAACCAATTTAGAAGCTCAAATGCCACATGTTTAATAACAAATATGTGACAGAATGAAATACATTCTTGTCTATTCATTATTATGTAATTTTAAACATAAATTGTGCATTGGGGAAGCATTAATTCCACCTATATCTATTCTAAAACATCCTGACTCCTGCTTCCATCATAGCAGATCCCTTACTGGCCCATTTTGCTATGTGGCCCTACCCCTCCCCTGACTCAGGTAAGTCATGGATGGACAATTGGTTGGCCCTAGGAGATGCACCCCACTGCATAGCTAACCCAATTAATGTATCCTTATTTTTTAAAAAACATTTGAGACAGGAGACACAGAAACTAGGGAATGGGTAGCTGAATCATTTGCATAGGGGACCCCAGAGAGTGACTGCTCTATTCCCATCCTTGCCTTTTCCTTGAATTCTGTGAGATCAGTATTCTTAAAGTACAGAGAATACAAACAAAACTTAAACTAATCTGAGTAGGAAACTTGCTCTAAAACAAATGAAAAAAAGTTTAAACAATTTTTTTTCTTTTTTTTTTTTAAAAAACTAAGTTATTCCCTAAGATAGTAGTTCTCAAAATCGAGCCTGCATCAGAATTAGCTGGAGGGCTGGGCACGGCAGCTCATGCCAGTAATCCTAGCACTCTGGGAGGATCACTTGAGGTCAGGAATTTGAGACCAGCATGAGCAAGAGCAAGACCCCATCTCTACTAAAAATAGAAAAAATTAGCCGGGCATGGTGGCACATGCCTCTGTTGTCCCAGCTACTCTGAAGGCTGAGGCAGGAGGATTACTCGAGCCCAGGAGTTTGAGGTTGCGGTGAGTTAGGCTGAGGCCACAACACTCTAGCCTGGGCGACAGAATGAGACTTTGTCTCAAAAACAAACAAGCAAACAAAAAGAACCAGCTGGAGGGCTTGTTAAACAAAGATTGCTGATTGCTGGGCCCCGCCCCCAGAGTTTCTGATTCTGCATATCTGGGCTAGGGCTAGGGCATGGTAGTTAGAACTTCCCCAGTAATGCTGATCTTCCTGATCCAGGGACCACTTCTTGAGAAAAAAAATTCTAGAAATAGTCACCTAAGATCCATATAATATGACCTTTTTTTGTTTTAACCGAACAAGATTCTATAGAAAAGTGCAGTGGTTAAGAGCTGATGCCCTGGAAGAAGCCAGATATCTCACATGCAAATCTTGGCTGTGCCACTTACAAGCTGAGTAAGCTTCGGCAAGATACTTAACCTATCTGTGCCTCTTCATCTATAAAGTGGAGAGGGTAATAGACAATACGTACAGGCAGCCTAGCACTACACAATTCCAGGGATCCATTCACAAAGATACCAGTGTAAATGGCATCCCCTAGAATTGTACAAAAGGGCCATCCTCTTACAAGTACCTACTTCATAGAGTTGTGATGATTAAGATTATTGTAAGGATTAAATGAAATGTAATGCATATGAAAGGCTTAGAGTAGTGCCTGGCATATGGTAAGAGCTCATTAAATGCTAACTATTATAAGATGGACCATGTCTTAGTTATGCAAAGAAAATCCGAAAAATATCTTGCAATGGTTTGAATGCGTCCCCTCCAAAATTCAGATTTTGTCAATGTGATAGTCTTAAGAGGTGGGGTCTTTAAGAGGCCATTATGTGATGAGGCTCCTCGCTCACTAATGGGTTTAAGGCTCTTATACGAGAGACTTCATGTGGGGTTCAGTCAGCTTGCCCTTCTTCCAGGTGAGGACACGGCAAGAAGTTCATCACCAAACCAGATGTCAGTGCCCTGATCTTGGACTTCCCAAATCTACAGAACCATGAGAAATAAGTTTTTGTTCCTTATAAATTACCCAGTCTATGGTATTCCATTATAACATCACAAAACGAACTAAGATCACATGTCATGGTAATTGTGTCCTTAGTTAAGAGTTAAAGGAATGCAGGACCACTGTGCAAGTGTAGTGGATTAAAAATGTTTTTTTTCTAAGAGACGTATGCTTTGGAGAGAAGTGGCAAAAGAGAATACGATCCTAATTCTTCCAGGGCATAAACCTACCCTCGACACCATACACGTACACACGTCTAGCATAAAACTAAGCCCATAGTTGCTGCTGTCCCCAAATTATATTTTAATATCCTGAAACATTAATACACTGATTTTCAAGAAGTAGTTAGCACTCTGTATAGATTGGACCTGCATGGCTTTTAAAATTTGGTCAATTTACTCTCCAACATATTGCGTTCTGATTTAAGATATTACTGAAGGGCATAGGTGATTGCACAATTTTATTTGACAAGATAAGAAAGTGCTTTAAAAAAGTAAACAAGTTTAAAAAGGTAAAGTTATATTTGGAAATGTAGGAGTAGTACAGGGCAGGTGAGCTTGGTGCTATTAAAAAAAATCCTTTTAGACGTGTGTGCATGTTTATAGCAAAATTATTCATGAGAGCCAAAAACCAGAAACAATCCAAATGTCCTTCAGCTGGTGAATGGATAAAAAAAAATGTGGTATATTAGTTATCTATTGCCATGAGCAAATCACCCCAAAATGTAGTAGCTAAATACAACAGGAATTGGATTCTGCTTATCTGGGTAACTCTCGTTCAATCTCTCCTGAGGTTGCAGTCAAAGTGTTGGCCAGGGCTGCAGTGTCATCTGAAGACTGTACTGCAGAGAAGGGGTATCTGCTTCCATGGGCATTCACATGCTGTTAGCGGCCCTCAGGTCCTCACCTACTATAGGCCAGAAAAATCAGTTCCTTGACATGTGGACCTCTCCACAGGGCTGCTCACAACGTGGTAGCTCAGAGCAAGGGATTTGAGAAAGTGAGAGAGAATGAGAGCTCCCAAGACAGAAGTCATAGTCTTTTTATAACCTGATCTTAGAAGTGACATCCCATCTCTTCTGGCACTTTCTATTCATTAGAAGCAAGGCACTGAGTCCAGCCCACACTCCACGTAGGGAATTATACAAGGGCATGAATACCAGGAAGTGGGGATCACTGGGGGCTACCTTTGAAGTTCCCCACCAGCATGGTGTACCCATACAATGGAATATTATTCAGCAACAGAAAGGAACAAACTACAGAACTATGCTACAAATGGATGAACCTCAAAAACATTCGGCTAAGTAAAAGAAGCCAGACATAAAAGAACACATATTGTATGATTCCATTTATTTATAATATTCTTAACAAAAGGCAGAACTATAGAGACAAAAAGTGGATCAGTGGTTGCTTAGGGCCGGGGGTAGAAGTGGGGGAAAAGAGAACATTTGAAAGCGATGGATGTGTTCTAAAACTAGATTGTACTTGTGGTTGCACACCTCTAAAAATTTACCGAAAGTCATTAAATTATACACATACCCAAAAAGATGACATGGGATACAAAACAACTGGCTTATACTTTTCAAAAAATATCAATGTTATGAAAGGAAGAGGAATTATTCCAGATTAAACTAAAGAGGCATGACAACCACCTACTATACATGATCCTGGATTGGATTCTGAATGGTGTGGGAAGGATACCATAAGGACATTATATGGAAAATTGGAAATAAGCACATATGGGCTATAGATTAGATAGTAGGGCCAGGCATGGTGGCTCACACCTGTAATCCTAGCACTTTGGGAGGCCAAGGTGGAAGGATTGCTTGAGGCTGAGAGTTCAAGACCAGCCTGGGCAACATAGCAAGACTTCATCTCTACAAAAAATAGATAAGAATATTACATCAATGTAAAATTCTCTGACTAATTGTGCTGAGGTTATGTCTTTGTTTTTAGTCAATATATGCTATTTAAGGGTAAAGGGGCATGTTTCCTATAACTGCCTCTCAACTAGTTCAGGAAAAAAGATTATATGTATATGTAGAGAGTGGAGGAATGATAGAGCAAATGTGTCAATTGTTAACAATTGGTGAATCTAGGTGAATGGTGTGTGGGAATTCTTTGTACTGTTCTTGCAACTTTTTCATGTCTAAAATTATTTCAAAATAGAAAGTTTTAAAATACTGAACAAAAGTTTCCCTCTGTTCTTAGCTTCCTCCTAGGATCAAACGCATGTACCTACACAAATAGGAAAACTAAATGGAGAAAGAAGGAAACAAATGGTTTTTGACCTTGTTAGGTGGAAATCCTGGTGCAAGGGGGGTTTTGAGAAAGATTTCTCTAGACAAAGATTAGAAAGAAGAGGTTTACTTACTTTTCCCTGCGGGGAAGGGAAAAGGACCAGCATGGAGGTAGAAAGGGAGAATGTACTGGCCCTGAAAAACAGCTATTGGGGGGCTTTTTAAAGAGGGTTGTAAAAACAGCAGGGTATACAGTCCAGAAACTGCTGCATCCGCTCCTTTCTTCCTTCTTGGCAGCAGGCAGATAACAAAAAAACTGCAAGGATGTCAAAGTCCAAGAGTTGGCTCTCGTGCCTTTCCTTGGTGAAGGCGTTATCACAGGAGACGTGACTCTGTCCTCGAGATATGGTTGAGGCTGCAGCTTGCTTTTCTGCTATTTACTCAGGAACTCTGTAAAAGCAGATTCTTAAAAAACAATTTTGAAAGAAAGAGATTTACATCTCTTTCCCGTCCATTCAGCTCTTTTCAGAGGTTGTGCAAAACGGAACTCCTTGCAGGGTACCTGTTAGTGAGAGAACTCATAGGATTGATACTTAACTGTTACTGGGGAAATTGTGAGATTAGGTATTTTCCTGTTATTTTTGCAAGGCCACCCCTTTCGGACCTCCTACTACTTATCAGCTGCTTCTTTTTTTGTTGTTTTATTCTTATAACACCCCTTAGAACAGCAGTCCCTAACCTTTTTGACACCAGGGACCGTTTTCATGGAAGACAATTTTTCCACAGATGGGTGGTGATGGTTTCGGGATGATTCAAGTGCATTACATTTATCGTGTACTTTATTTCTATTATTATTACATTGTAACATATAATAAAATAATTATACAATTCACCATAGGTTGGGGACCCCCACCCTCCCCACCTTAGAACATTGTTTCCTGACCTCAGCTACACAGTACAATCACCTGCGGAGCTTTGTAGGGCAGGGGGGAGGGGGGAGGGGGGATGAGGGGATGGGTATATGCATACACAAAGAGGGCAATGCGCACCATCCCAGGGATGGACACACTTGAAGCTCGGACTTGGGGCAAAGGGGGGCAAGGGCATCACACATAACCTAATCATTTGTACCCCCATAATATGCTGAAATAAAACAAAACAAAAAAAAACAACTCCGCCCTGGCAACAACCACACTAATGAATTTAGAAGCGATTCCATTGTGCAGCCAAGGTTAAGACCACTGCCTTGAACCTAAAGCTTTATCACCTCCGTCTTACAAATGTCAAAGTTGAAGCCCAGGGAGATTCAGTAACTTGCCCTTGGTAACAAAGCTTGTGGAAGTGGCAGCAAGAGTAGAGGTGGACATGGGCACACAGAAAGGGGAGGGGGCCTTTGGGACCCCATTTTGGGGCTCCCTCCACCATACCTTCTGTCTTCATCTGGCTTTCCAGAGCCTGACCTGCAGACAAGAAGCTGAGTTGGATGCTGCAAAACACAATGAGAATTGATTCCGAATTATAAGGAACTTATAAAATGAACACGAGCACATAAAAGCTAAGTGAATATGAAAAATTCTATTTTTATTTTTTATTTATTTATTTATTTTTTATTAAAACACAAAGCTGGTTTGTGGGGGTGAAATCAGGTGGTGGGAGTAGGTTCAATTAAGAAAGCCTTCTTTGATAAGCGGTCAAGAAAGAGAAAGCGACATCTCTAAAGATGTCATTCACCTCCTTCTCATGGAAACCTATCTCCTTTCCATCTTTTTTCTTCTGTTTTCCTCCTTGGCTCCTACTTAAGTTTCCTTCAACTAGACAAAACAGATCTAAATTTTAAAAATCGCAATATTTGAAATTTCAAAGAGACTTCACTCTGAATATAGAGTAATTAAATATGTTTCCTTAACCTATTTAACTTGTAAGTCATTAGGAAGAATTACGTCTCATTTTAGTTTAGTCCCATCTATTTTTCATGTTGCTGAACAGATAATGTTCACATACTAGACCTTAATTGCTGCCATTCCTAAGTTTCCCAAACATTTAGAAATAAGAAATAAGCCTTTTTCAAGTGCTATTTAAGCTGTAGAAGGGGAAATTTGACCCACAGTTTATCACTTAGCTCATTAGCATGCTAATATGACTACAATTTGCATTTGACTAGGAGGTTGTTCTTTCGCCCCTGTAATCTTGTTGGCAGAATATCAGTTTTTGGTTGGTTTTTTTTTTTTCTTCTTTTTTTAAGCAAAGTGTCTATCTACACTAGGGAAATAAGATGGTGTTAATACAAAAAGCTTGGAAGTGAATTAATTGCTCTGAAACAATTCCATGTTGCTTTAGCCCCTTAGGTGGTGTTATTTGCACAGCTCTCGCAAATGCTAATGATCAATTCACATTGGCATTTAAACAAAATCAACCCTAAGACTTTTCTCACACTTCCTAATGAATGATTCCTTTTTTCTTAGTCTCAAGTTACCTAAGTCCTGCGGTGATCTAGGCTAGCTCTACTTTGGTAATTCAGTGTGGCTGAGGCCTTCTAATAGCTTTTTCAGGTAAGTGGCTCAGAATGAACTATCTCTTTTCTACCTGCTTTTCCATTCAAAGCGTTTACTGTGATGTGGATATACATAGGAAGGAAATTAATACTGCATTTATTGACAGAAATCTTAGTGATAATCGAGACTTTTATTACTAAATATAATCAAATGTTTATGTAATGTTATTCTAAAATATTCCACAAATATTTTAGAAGGCCTGCGGTAGAAAGCACATTCACTGTATATAGAAGCAGATTTCTCTGATGTAATGACACCATTGGTTTCTCTGTGTACCAGTATGAAGATACATCTATAGTTATCTGAGAGAAACATTTCTGTCTTTAAGAGACACGAAATACTCAATAGGTCCCTCAGCCTAACTGGTTAAGATTATCTTGGTTAGATGAAAAAATGTCCCTTCTATACCCCACAATACACTTTGGTGACAGGTTCACACTGGATTTCCCTGTCCTGGGACAAAGTGCCTCAAAAACTTGCCTGCAGTGGAGAAGCGACTTAAGTTCCTGTCAACTAAGAGCCCAAGGTAATTATAGTGATTGGTAGTAGAATTTCTGGAATGCAAGTAGGAGTAGAGATTATTTCGGGTGGGCTGTGATAGAGTGCTTTCCAGTTATTAGGTGACTTCCTACTCTCTCTCTACTTAAGAAATAAATACCTGATGGTAATTCAGGGGGAGGAAGGAGACTGAAAGAAATGGTACCAATCTTCACAAAGCACCCACTCTGTGCAGGACACTCTGATAAACACACCTAACTTGTGTTATCCCGTCGAAGTTTCTCAACAACCGTAAGACAGAGGCACTGATTTCCCTACCTGACAAATGGAGGTTTAGTAACTTGTCTAACATAACACAGTAGAGTGATAGAGCAGAGATTCAAACCCAGTTCTAGCTACTTTGAAGGCTGCTTTCTTTTCACTACACCATGCTGCTGTCAAAATGAAAATAGATTCAGTAAAATCTGATAAGAAAATAAATCTGAATATTCGATATCCTGTTGAGGGAAACACAATAAGGTTTGGGAGTAGACATGCCAAAAAGAGTATGTTGCTCAGGATATTAGAGAAGACTAGAAGACATAATAGCTAGAAATAGAAAACAGGAGAATCCAGACATCTCAGGGCCCCCGGCCCAGGAATGGAATATACTTGGGTAACTGAACAAACTCTCAATGGTAGATTTCTTCTAAGTTGAACAAAGATGAACTTTGAGCCTTTATTTGCTGACCTATGTAGCTATGGTTTTCAAAGAATAGTCTTATCACTTGTGGCTTCAAGAAGATTAGCCTAAGTGCATGTTGCTGTCCTTAGGACGTTACTGAGAGGAGAATGTGAGAGAAAAGCAGGTGCACCTGTGAGGGAGTTTCTCTAGGATGTATAACAGAGCAATGAAGTTGTCAGAACAAAGGGTGTGTAGATCTGCAACCTAACTGGATACAGGTATTACCGACGTGGGCGAGGATAGCTTTTCCTGAGAAGTTGCTCCAAGAATGACCTGACGTCTCTGTGGGAGGAAAAGGAAACTGTCTTCAGTCCATCAACAGTTCTCCAACCTCATCAAGAACATGATCAGTTGGTCGTGAATGTGACACTGGAGTCTAGGACAGTACCTATTGGCATAGGTACTCAAAGTGGCTCCTGCCTTTGAGGAGCTGACTATACGATGTAGAGTCACAGCCTGGGCCTGGAAACGCTAAATACGCCTCCTCGTGAGCATTTGTGAGGGGCGGCCTTGGGAAGTCAGGGAAAGGAGAAGTCTGTAGAACCTGTGATAAGCAAGGTCTCCTGAGGAACGTGAGCAGGGCCTTGAAGGATAGGAAGGTGAGAGGAAGCAGGTCAGGACAAAGAAGAAAAGAAAAGAGATCCTGGTGGGAACATCCAGCTTTGGGTCTTCTAAGCCTTGATACATACACATGATGTCCACACCATATACATACAACACATGTGTGAGTGTGGGCGTGTACATATTTCTTTATATGTAAAGAATATATTACACTAACGTTACTGGCAGGAGTGTAAGTTAATACAACCACTTCAAAGAGCCATTTGGTAATACTTAGGTAATTTGCACCCTTTGTCTTGACAATTTTATTCTGAAGTATATAACCTAGAGAAATGCCACCTCCCCCTGCCCCCGTTCAAGGGAACAGGAATAGAATGGCCATTGCCATGTTTTTAACAGCAAGGTATTGGAAACAACTTACATGCCAATCCATAAGAGAAAGAATAAATGAATTGTGCTATATTCATCCCTGGAATATCTATGATACAACAGTTAAAATCAATGAAGTGGAGTTATGTACATCAACATGAATAAATCTCACAAATGATGAGGAACAAAAGCAAATTGCAGAAGAATATACTCGGAATGATAGTCATATAAAGTTTTAAAAACACATAAAACAGTCCTATATATCAGACATACATAGTAAAAATATGCTATGTAATGTGGTAAAAAACAAAAATAACTTTCACCATAGTGGTATCTCCTGACAGTGAGGCCATTGATTACAACTGGGTAGGGGCCTTCAACAGTTTGTGTAATATTTCATTTTTAAACTGTGTAATGGACACACAAGTGTTTTATTGATCTTTAATATTTTGTATGCCTGAAATATTTTAACTTAAAAATTTGAGGTGAAAAGATATAATCCCAACAAATATTTAATATTTTGCTGTATGTGGATTGAAATATTTTTCTTATATTCCATATTTTCCAAAATAAATATATAATTTTTATTTAAAATTTTATAAGTAAAAAATACACTGTGATATTAGATCCTAATTCAACATATGATTTGAATTATTTTCTCCTATTAAGTGATTTTTTTTCTTTTTATTTTCTTCTTGGTGTTTGAAGCAAAAAAATTAAACTTAATGAAGTATAATTCATATTTTTTCTTAATTGTGCTTTTAATGTAGTCTGAGAAATCGTTGCATAAATCAAGATCACAAAGAAATATTCCAATGTTTCTCTAAACTTTACACTTTTAGTTTTAAATTTAGGTACCTGATGCATTTAGAGTACCATCTAATAATAATTTGAGTTAGGAGTCCCACTTTATCCTTTTTCATGTAGATATCAAATTTTTCTGTCACCATTTGTTGAAAACAGTGTATTTTGCATTGAATTTTCATGGCCCCTTTGTCAAAATCAATTTATTGTACATTAAGATACTTATTACTAGACATGCAAATCTATTTTCTTGATCATCATAAATCTTTCTTATGCTGGTACCACACAGACTCAATTACTGTAACTTTGTAGTAAGATTTGATAAGGGGAACTGTTTGTCATCCAGTATTATTTTTTATAACATTGTGTTGCATATTCAGTTTCACTTCAATTTACATGTAAAATATAAGTTGAGCTTGTCAATTTCTATAAAAAAGACAGTTGGGAATTTGAAGGAATTGAATTGAATTTGTAGATCAATTTGTGGAGAATTACGATCTTAACAAATTATTACCCTTGAACATTTGATCTATTTCATTTTTCATTTCTTTGATTATTTCACTATTGACTTTTTACATTTCAGTGTAAAAGACTTGTACTTTATTAAATTTTTTCCTAAATATAAAAAAAAGTACATTACAAAGACATGGTATATTGCAAGGGTCTAGAATGGTAATTGGCACATATTAAAGTCTCAATAAATATTTATTAAATGGATGGATGGGATGAATAAATGAGACCTTAGCCACACAGGCCAGCAGGGAGGGAGAAAAAGCGAGGAATGGTGGAGGCAGGTTAGTGCCTGAGGCAGGCGGTCCTGTGTAAGGTACAATGTACAACACACAATGGTCATATTCCTGTTTCTAAAAATAACTAACTCAGGCAGAATCAGATTCATTCTAGCAGGTGGGGTTGGGCAGAGGCAGAAAAGCTGACTTGATGATTTTTCTCCACCCTCATTCACCCTATTGCTACCTTGTTCCTCTTTCCTACCTACATGTTTTGCTGAGATTCCAACATTCCCAGCTCCTGCACTTGCCTGTCACCATCTTTAGGACAAGTGGAAATGTCTATATGTAAATGGCATCCATGGTTTAAACAGCTAACCTAAGTAATTGAGTTGTTTCTAGACATGAAATGAATACTTAATTTTGAGTATCAAACTCCAAAAACATCACCCCAAACTAGCCAACATTTCCTAAAGGAAGGGCTAAGGCACCCATAGACAGATCATATAGATTAAGTAATACATTCATTTGTTTTAAGTGAGTCCATGTTGGTATTTTTTACTGAAGTTCTTATACTTCCGAGCCAAATTATATATCACTTGGTAAGATTCTGCTTTATTAAATTCACTAACAAGGTAATTCTTTGGGCTGAGGAGATTTGAGGAAGATACAACAAAAATCTGCACAGAAAATAGCAGTAATTTTCTAAATACAGCCAAGTCAATTGTATCTGTTGTGCACTAACAGAAAGACTCCTGAGTTTTAGTAGATAGCCCACTATGTAATCATCTTGACTGAATAGCCTCAGATACTTTGTTTTGAAGGGAGTGCAGAAATCCTGCAGGTTTAATTGCCAATAAATCAGCATGACCTCTACTCCCTGGCAGGCTTTTTCTGCAATGATCTTTTCAACCAGAAAATGAAGAGATGGATTTTACAGTGTGTGCCTACTGCCTATGGTAAGATAACAGAATTACACTTGCGTTTTCTCCATTACAGGCTATGCTAGATAATGAAGAACTCTATTAGTGACATGTTCTGTTTACTTTTAGGTTATTTTCATCTTGTGTTATTGCTATTTCTTTTTGTTATTATGGAGAGCTGTCTTTCTTTAAAAAAAAAAGCCTGTCATTTGTTAGCTCAATATTTTACCACCACCAGAGATTTTATTCCCTAGCTAACACATAAGAATTTGCATTAAGATATTTTGGCTCACTCATAAAGCTATTCACAAACTAGTTAAATTGGATGTTGCATTTAGCTGATTTTCAGATTTGTTCTAAAAGGCAGGTATTTTAAATTAATATTTCCAATTCATGACTATAACTAATATAGAAATTTTAACACCCATCCATACCCAAATGTAACATAAACTTGATATTTATACTTTTGAATTGTTTGTGTGCTTATTCTAATTTGAATGATTAATATCGTGTAGTGTATTTATACACTCAGATTTTTCATAGTATGAACACTAAAAGAAAACATCAAAATTTAAAACTACTAAGCAATAATACATACTATTTCCTACTTTATTTCTGAGGGCTCCTGTTGCCTATTCTGAATTTAGGATGGTGCTTTTCCTGACTAACCACAGGAAGCTGAACCAGATGATCTCTTGAGGCTTTGTCTATTTCTAAGATCTATGATGCAACTTGCTGTGTCAGGAGGCCATCTTCTTTTGGGCTGTGTGCAGGACAATTCTGTTGTGTTTTAAATATACATCTAAAAAATGTGTTAAGATTGAGAAGATTCTGGGGCCTTGGCAGCAGTAATGTAGTTTTTTAATATCTCCAAATCCCCACATAACAAATAGAGCCATTAGATAGCAAAACCAAAAATATTTACAATAAAATCCAGTGATAAAGTATCCCCAGAAACCTGAAATACCAGTAGTTCCCCCCATATCCATGGTTTGTACAATAATATTTTGAGAGAAAGAGACCACATTCACATAACTTCTATCGTAGTACATTGTTATAATTGTTCTATATTATTCTCTTATGGTACCTAATTCATAAATTAAACTAATAGTATATATCTATAGGAAAAAATACAGTGTCTATATAGGGTTTGGTACTATCCAGTTTCAGGGATCCACTGGGGGTTTTGGAACATACCCCCCTTGAATAAGAGGGGACTACTATCCAAGCAAATGAGCACGAATCACCAATACCCACAAGATCCGCTCTGTGTGTGTGTGTGTGTGTGTGTGTGTGTGTGTGTGGTGGTGGTGGAGGGGGGAAGCAGAGGAAAGCAATAGGGCCCCTGATGAACCTGAGAACAGAGTAGAAACAATAGCCAACAGTTACTTAGTAAGTGGAAAGTACAGCAGACCAATTTGAGAATAGCAGCTGACATTGGGAGGCATTTTCTCCCACTACAATAGCAGATAAGTGCAAGAGGCCCACAGTGAGGATGGAAGGCACTAGAACAGTTTGGTCCCAATGAACTTATAAAACCGACAAGCCAGGGTTCCCTTCCAGAACAGAGCCTGACTCAGACTTCTGGCAATGGAATCAAAATTGATCCAGATAAAGACAACAGAGACAAAGGAAAGAAGATCCATGGTCAGAGAATCTCAGAAAGCAAGCAGTTATATTTTTAATACTTCATGAATACAACAGAAGAGGGAGCTCTCTGACGTTAGCAAAGCTACCTTCAACAATGTATCCTTCTAAAAGTTCAGAAAAACTCTTTTCACATAAAAATGAGCAACAAATCAGCTACTATGCAAAAATAAAAAGCAGAATGACATCACTTTAGACAATGGGAGCACACTGAAAATGTGTCCACAGAACAAGTCAATTGCAACCTTTAATTTCAAAATAGGCTAAAAGATATTAAAATATAAGACATGGAAAAACCTATAAATCAGATTTAAAACTTAGAAATGAGTTGATAGACCTGAGAACTAAAACCAAAAAAATCATTTCAGAAATAAAGTCTTAACTAGAAAAGAACACAAGAGAATAAACATACAGATGTCATAAGAGAACTGGAAGGTGAAAAGAATAAAAATTTTTGAATTAAAAAAGTTAAGAGGTAGAGACAGTTTGACAGAAAGTGAAATACTGGAGGCAAAGAAGGTCCAACATATAGATAATAGAAAGTCCCCCCAAAAGAAATCAAAATAAGAGAAGAGAACAAATGCTAAATACCGTAATTCAAGAAAACTTTCCTGAAATAAAAGAATTTAAATTACACATTGAAAGAGTACACCATGCATCTGAGAATATCCATCCAGAACAACCAACACCAAGATGTAATTTAGTAAAATTGTTGGACTTTAAAGAAAAAGAAAAAAAAATCCCTTAGGCATTTAGGCAAAAGGAACATGTGACTTTATGAAAAAACACAGACCATCAAATTTGTCAATGATACTTCATGCCAGACAAAAATGGAGTGACATATTTAAGACACTCAAATGTGAGCCAAGAATTTTATATTCAGCAAAGCTGACCTTCAAGTATAGAAAGCACAAACATTTATCGACATGCAAAAACACAGAGAATATTGCTCTCACTTTCTTTCCTCAAACAATCTACTAGAGAATGAGCTTTTAACAACCAAAATGAGTAGAGACATTGACATAAAGACTGCTTGTGAGCATTAAACAAATAATTACTGGTAGGACTGAGACTATATAAGGGTTAGAAGGGAGAGTGTAGTATGTAATGGCATCTGGCAATGTTCATACAGTACAATTATTAAAACGGGGTGGAGAATGGGGAAAAAATATGTGAAAAAAATTTAGCTATTTTCAGTAACTGCATTTGTATTTTTCTGAACCTGTGAAATAAGTAATACAGGATAAAGTAAACGGCAATTATTGGATATTCTAATTCCATTTTGATCTCTGCCCGTGAGTACCAGGATTTTCTGGTGTGAACCACTGAATACAGAAGGGAATAAATAAAAAAAATCTGTAGTGCTGAATTTGAATTGGAAATGCCACTATTAACTCAGAGGAATTTGTTTCAAATATGTGCTTTTCTGTATCTATGTGTTGTTTTCCAATAAAGTTTTGTTTTGTTTCAAGGTTTTCTTTTTTAACTTTGATATCCACTGTCTGGAGAAGAGGCCTGGAAATAATGACCAATGTTGTAGTTCATGAGCATCCTTAGAAGTCAGACTGTGGCCTTTGTGGGGGTGGGGGGGGCGGTCTAAAGTCTTGCCCTGTGCCACAGCTGGAGTGCAGTGGCTTCATCACAACTCATTGCAACCTCAAACTCCTGGGCTCAAGCAATCCCTCCTCCTACCTCAGCCTCCCGAGTAGCTGGGACTATTCACATGTCACCACACCCCACTAATTTTTCTTTTTTTTTTTTTTTTTTTTTTGTAGAGACAGAATCTCTTTCTTTCTCAGGCTAGTCTCAAACTCCTGGCCTCAAGTGATCCTCCCGCCTCAACCTTCCAGAGTGCTAGGATTACAGGCATGAGACACTGTGCCCGGCCTAGACAATAGTCTTGAATACCATTTCTTACTAAAAGAAACCAGGCTGCTTGGAGAAATGGGTAATTTTAGGTTTTGGGAAATGTAGTAGTTTGCTAGGGCTGCTGTAACAAGCACCACATACTGAGTGACTTACACAACAGAATTTTATTGTCTCACAGTTCCAGAGTGTCTCCTCCCCATTTCTTCACATTTTCTTCCCTCTATATGTATTTCTGTGCCACATTTCACCTTTCTATAAGGACACCAGTCCTTAGGGCCCACTCTAATGACCTTTATTTAACTTGATTACCCCTGTAAAGATTCTGTCTCCAAATAAAGTCATATCTTGAGGTACTTGAAGTTAGAATTTTAACATACGAATTTTGGAGGCTATAATTCAACCCATAACAGGCAGTAAAGATACAAGATGAGCCTCAAACATCCTGTCATACTAGATAGTGAGGAAGCTACCAAGACTTGCCAAGGTCGTGTCTAGAGACCCAGGAGCCAACCTAAAGAGACTCCCACTGGCCAAAGATAGGACAATTACAATTTGGGCTTCAAAGTTGATAATAATTGATAAAAGCCCATCAATTATATTTAAATATATATGTTCAAAATTATGTATCTTTATATCTTTATGTATTTTTATACATAGATAGAGTTTGTTTTAAATTGGTCTTTGAAGGATGATAGAGAACTAATTCATTGTTTAGAAAACTGATAATGGGGAAGAATCAAGCATTTATCTTACCTTTCTTATATGAACAGGGCCCTTGTACTACTAAATAGTTAAAAAGAGGAAGCATCTTTATATAAAAGTATTCCAACTAATGAATTAAAAAGAAATGATACAGTATCACCACTTTCCAACCCCCAGTGACTTAATGGATATAGGCACTGAACATCAACAGCAGCTGACATCACAAAAAGACATGTCTCCATGTGAAAGAAAACACCATCACCTAGTCTTCCCAAAGGATCGAAGCTGAGTCCGATCACACCCCTGGGTGTAGCTGCCAATATGCAGGAAGTAAAGAGGACAGAGAAACTTGTTGAACTGTACATGGGTGTATAGTTAGCCACATTCAGAATGTACATAGGTCAAATGGTCTGAGTCCTTCAACAGACAGGGTGTAAAGAAAAGAAGTGGAAAAGGAACTTAAGAGATTTAAAAGAAAATTTTTAATAGATAAGACAAAACAATAGCCTAGGAATACACACTGGATATTTTATTACACTTGGGTGATAATACTGTAAAGAAGGCAAGGATTACTTTAATACTCAGAATAGTGGTTACTTTTGGGGAGAAAGGAGGTTGCCATTGGAATAAGCATGTTGAGAAGTTTCTGGGTGGGGATTGGGTTGGCAGAGTTATGTATCTTGCCTCTGATAGTGGTTGCAAAGGTGTTTGCCTTATAATGACTCATTAGGCTATATTGTGCATTTGTTATATATCTTTTTCTGTTTTCTTTTTTTATTCTCTTTTTTCTTTTCTTTTTTTTTTTTTTTTTTTTGAGACAGGGTTTCACTCTGTTGCCTGGGCTAGAGTTCAGTGGCATCATTATAGCTCACTGCAACCTCAAACTCCTAGGCTCAAGCCATCCTCCTGGATCAGTCTCCTGAGTAGCTAAGACTATAGGCATGCACCACCACACCCAGGTAATTTTTAAACTTTTTTGTAGAGATGAAGACTTACTATGTTGCTCAGCCTGGCTGTTTTGTTTTTCAATCAAAAGATTTGTCTATTTTTTTTTTTAAGAGCAGTATAAAACACAAAGGGTTTTAGAAGAGACTCGTGCTGTACATTGCTTTTATTTCAGGACACTTTTCAGTGTCTTCCAAAAGTCTTTGTGTGACCCCATGACTCCATTAAATTCTTGAGATAACAGACACTCACTTTATCTGAAGCCTGACTTAAGAACAGTGTAGGAAGAAAGCAAGCAAGAGGCCATCAAAGAAGAAAAAAGTTTTGCCATTCAAGCATATTTCTGCAAAATATAATGCGTGAAACTCCGGGGAGAGTATAGGTATGGCAGCATTAGTAGGGTGGTATCGCAAATTCTTCCTGAGAAGCTAGAGAATCCCTCACTGTCTGTTCAGGTCTATATCCTCACTCTACTCAGATGAGACAAACAAAACTGCTTTGATGCATTCCATCCATTGATCTTTTGACTTTAAGCTGCTAAGGGCTACCCGGAGATTAATCTGCAACCCCGGTCCATCTTTAAGTCTTCAGCAAAGCTTTCACTGAAAGCTAACTTTCCTAAAGTACTCATTAAAGCAAAAAGCTGGAGTCCACTGTATATCACAATAACTCATTACTTGTGACAAGTGAGACAGGAGCCACGGGATCTGTATCAGATAATTTGCAATTGTGTATGTATTAATATATTAATACATGTATTTATTTATGAAAGAATGACAGGGTCTCACTCTGTCACCCAAGCTGCAGTACAGTGGTGCAATCATAGCTCACTATAACCTCGAACTCCTGGGCTCAAGCGACCTTCCTGCCTCGGCCTGTGATTATAGGCATGAGCCACTGTACCTGGACTGCAACTATTTACCGAGCACAGATTTTTCTATGGAGTCTCAATTTCAAATATGATGTTCTATTGTGTGACTGGAGTTGCTGCTCCAAATATATGGTCACCATACCTATGTTGTAAAATCTTTCTCTGTCTTCTTTCTTCTACCCCTGACGAAAACAATGCGGCTCTTACAAGTAGATCTAATAGATGAATTTAACAAACTAAAAACATTTTAATTATTAGAACTAGCCCCAGAGGTTCTGAGGATGTGCCACATGGAGAAGTAGGATGAGTAAATAGAGTTATTTAAATCCTATCAGTTCGTTAAGACCCTCAGCATCATCTCTCTGTTCTCTAAGCACCTCAGGAGAATTGCAGATAGAACTACTCATACCCAACTTTCATAATTGCCATGATTATATATTGTTTCCCAATTCCTTTATGACTGTTAACTTTGTGTTCCTATCTGGTTACAAAGTTTCCTATAGGCAACAATTGTGTCTTATACTTTCGCATATTCTCTACCACATGTAGAAAACACTCCATACTCATTGATCTCATTGATCAACCCTTTATCCATTTATTCAACCAACAAATATTTATTGAAGACCAACTTATAGCTGTGGGGTTAAGGCTGTGACCCAGTCTGTACACTCATGACACTTCCACTTTAGTGGCTGGAATAAGCAAAAACCTCAATGTACCTTTGTTTTCTTTTCCAAATTATGAGCCCTACATTTTTTAGAGACAGGGTCTCTCTCTGTCACCCAGGCTGGAGTGCAGTGGCATGATCATAGCTCACCGCAACCTCACCTCCAGTGATCCTCCCACCTCAGCCTCCCTAGCAGCTGGGACTGCAGGCACTTAGGCAGGTAGCTCTCCCTGTGTTGCCAGGCTGGTCTCAAATTTCTGGCCTTCCAAAGTGCTGGGATTACCAGTGTGAGCCACCACGCCCAGCCTAACCCACCCTTTGCCTGAAAAGAGTTTCCATCCTGTTCTGCTGCTTAATGGTAGACAAACTAAAAGACAAAAAAAAAAAAAGGCTCACCAGGTGTGAATTCTTTCTGACTACTTTCCCCTTCAGAGAGGCGCTTACTTCAAAAAGCCAAGTAGAAACTTTGGAAGTCCTGAGGGGGAGGAGATTCACAGTTTCCTTTTGCTTCCCCTACATCTCCCCATTACTTTCCCTCAGATGTACTATTTTATATAATATAGATACATGTATGTGTGTACACATATGTGTATGTATGTGTGTGTATATATATGGGTATACGGGTGTGTGTGTGTACTAAAATCTATTTCTCTTCCCTGCATTCGTAGTGGTTCTAGCAAGGCTTACTTTAAAGCAGTAGCCATCTTCACGCCCTTTGCCCTCTAGAGAGATTTCTCAAAGGCAGGGCAGGATCAAAGCTGTAAACCTTTGCCTTTGTGATTCTCCTTTTTGATGCTGGAACTTTCTCACCACCTGCTTTTTGTGTTTAAGCAGTAATGGTGCGTAGAAGCCCAGGAAACTGGTTGCTTCTCAACCATTGTTATTTATTTCATCAATAGTGTTGAAGTGGCAAATTTTATAGCACTGTGACAAGAGTAATACTGATTCTCAAATATGTATTTTCTGGTTATATTTGTTTTGACAAAATAATCTTTGACAGAAGGGAAAAATAAAAAGGTTAATAAAATAGAATGAGGTGTTGCCTAATAAAAATAAAAGGGGGAGAATTATTTGCCCCAGGATAATTGCCCAAACTTTATAATATACACAGTATAATATAAGAATTGTAAAACTCCGGCCTTAAAGAAATTATAGTGCAAATTGGTACAGTGCTGCGTATAATGTTAGAAATCAATTAATTGATAGATTCGTGGATGCAGGTACCTTCTGAATGAGGAAGATAGTGGAAAAGTCACAGGGATTGCGCTCAATAAATATAAAATCACCCCTGCATCCCTCTGCTGGTACCAGGCCAACATATACTAGCCACAATACTACTTGCCAGTGAATGGATTTAATTCATTTCTTTTATTTACCACTCCCAAATCCCTAATACTTAAATAATAGATTATCTATGAAGATAAGGAAATGTGTTATGAATAGGAATAATAATAGGATTATAACAAATCATACATCATTTTAAACCAGTATCAATATGGTCAAAATTTAATGCTTTAAGCCTGGGTTCATGTAAATAGTTGCTCACTCACTCTTTGTGCATCATCTGAGTAATCCAATTACAGACAGATGGGAAGATAAAAGTTTCCAAAAAAGGAATCAGGAGCATTTTTCCCATTAGAAATGCACGAACATTCTCAAATACTTCCAAGCTTTGCTCTAGGTGATCCATTCTTGATACCCAAGAATTGCTGTCAGAGGTGTTACTACTCCAAGGTGGGGCTGTCTTTGAAGCATTGTGAATTAGTGGGTTTTCATGTGGGGTTATTGTTTTTATTTGTCCAAGCAGAAAGGGCACATGGAAAGCAGATGGCTGTCATTCAGCACAGAATGGCTCCAGATGACAGTACCGTTCCCAAGTCAAGCTCTGAGGAAGCTAAAACTAAGTCAGCTATGGACAATCAATGGGTAAATGCAGCGTCTGTCTAACCTAGACTCTGACCTGAACTTTATGCTGCAGTATCTCCTTGTGTAAAGAGATTTGTTTACTGAGCAAGAGATTTTTGACATGATTCAAAGTCCTAAAGGTAGAGACTAAGGAATTCTAGTCCAACAAGTAGAGTTCACTTCTCTTTTCCATACCAGGAATAGCAGAGAAAATATTGAAATTTCTTAGGTTTCCTTTTTATTCATACAAGTAAAATAACAGAAATGTATTGATCTTGTAGAGCCTTAGGCTGAGAAACAGTTGGTGGTATCAAAGCAGTTTCTCCAAAATCATTTGAGGGACCATATGTTAGACAGCCAGTTGAGTATTTCTACCCCTTAAAGATATAGTGGCTTACGATCCTTGAAGGACAATTAATTCTATGTTAATATGTTGCTGCTGACCTGTGAATTCAAGCTATAATTTCCTCATATAACATTTTTACAGCCAGCTTGTTTCTCCCCTCTATTTCTACAGCCTGTAGAGCTAGAAAACTCTTTCTAATTTGTCTAACTAGTGTGTGGAGCTCAAAGTTTTGAGATAGGAAGAACTTGAAACCTGACCAAGTCTCCAAGTGGAATGCATAATGCACATTGACTACAGAGTTACATGGGAGATCATCCCTAAAAAAAAGTATGAATCATAACTGTATAAATTAAAATAAATCAGTGTGTATACTTAAGTAATAGGTCTTTCCAAATTTACCCCTACTTCTTAAGCTATGTTGAGTCACATATGCATTCATTCATTCATTTAACAAATATTTATCAAGCACCCACTATGTGCCAGGCTCTAATGTAGGCACTGGCAATATAATAGTGATCAAAACATAAAAATTGTGATGCTTATATCTACTGTATTTAAGATAATACTTTAGCGTATGAATCACATTCACTACAGTAGTTCCAACATTGCTCTAACTGACCCATTTTACTTTAGTCTGTCTTTGACCACTCTTGGTTGTCAATTGTTCTTCAGTTTACTGTTTGCCTAATCACTTTAGTTTGACACATTGATTGACAAACTTTCAGATCAGAGTCTTCCCTTTGTTCTTTATATTCCAAAAACTATCTTTCCGTTCACATGTGGTTCCCCTGAGAATGAGTGACCTCATAATAAACCTTCTGGGCTTGCAACCCCCGGAGCCTACACATTTCTGTACAGCTCATACCAGAGATGGCCTGGGCCATGAGCAGAGACAATAGATCCATGCTTTGTTCTAAGTTATAGAGTGCATGGTTGTGTACAATAGGAGTATTTCTGAGAAGAGCTTCTGTTTGGCTCAGTGAAAACTGAAAATAAACAAGGTAGTCCCAGGGCAAAGTTAAGAAGCAGATAAACATGACTTCCACCACCTTAATTTCCTGGGTTTTTTTTCCCCCTGCCCTTCCTTAGCACATTTTTTCTACCTTTTTATATACTGCTTTAGTCAATTTAGGGACCAAGAAAAGGGGATGTTCCTCCTCTGACCTGCTCCTCCTGCTCCCTTAGAAGGCAGCCTTGGCTAGAGCAGCTACAAGCTTGCTCCCTATGAGCTACAAGGAGTAGGGAAGATGCCTTAGGATTTCCTTCTCTGCACCCTTAACTCCAAGTCTTCATTCACTATGCTGTGCCCTAAGTCTCCCAGACACCAAGATCCAGAGCAACCACCCACAGGCCTATGTTTTTGTATAATATTGGTAAATAGCATTTGTTGAGTGCTTACTATGTACTAGGCTCATGCTAAGCACTTTCCATATATTATCCTGCTCAATCCTCCCAACATGATGAGATAGGTACTATTATTACCACAGAGTGAACTTTGAGTGGAAATTTCTTTTACTGTTGGTCGGAGATATAGCAGAGTTTGACTTTAGGGGCTGGGGTTTGAGAGAGTGTTTTGTATTCATTGTATATGATATGGCTGTGTACCCCCCAAATTTACCTCAATCTCAGCAGCTTAAAAGAACAAACATTTATTATCTCACATTTTCTGAGGGTCGGGAATCTGGGAGAAGCTTAGCTAGATGTTTCTGACTCAGGGTCTCTCGTGAAGTTGCAGCCAAGATGGCTGACACTCATGGCTCTTGGCAAGAGTGATTCCCAGCTCTACTCATTGAGAAGACCTGAGTTCCTTGCTGGATGTTGGCAGAAGACTCAGTTTCTTGCCTCATGGGTCTCTTCCCAAGGCCTCAAGCCATGGATGCTGGCATCCTCCAGAAAGAGTAGTCTAAGAGAAAGCAAGGTAGAAGCCACAATGTCTCATAACTTAGCCTTGGAAGTGATATTCCATTGCTTCTGCCATATTCTATCCATGACATAGACCAACTCTGATAGGAGAGAGCTATCAAAGGGCATGAATACTTAGAGGGTGGGAATCGTTGAGGGGCCACCTTGGGGTTAGCTACCACATCTTTCAAAGCCAAAAACCACAGGCCAGCTCTTTTCCCTATTAAGAAAATGAAGTCTTGGAGTGCCTCTTATTGGCTGGCAATATCTGGCTTTACCCATTAGGTGTTATGTAAATGCTGGACTGGCTGGAAGTGCTGTCTGCACATTCAGGTGAAATGCCCACTCAGGATTAGGGCTGCCATTTATCTTTGCTGTATTAGTGAGGTGCCCAATTTGGGATTATTATATTATTAATAGTTGCTATATTAGTAGAAGTCGGGTTTATATTACTGTCGGCCTGGCCATACTAAGGGTTTAGGATCCTCATTTTACAGGCTTTGGGAATCTAGATATTTGCTCAAAGTAACACTACTGTTAAGTGAAAGAAACAAAGATTCTAATATAGGCAGAGGACACTCTCATAACCACAACTCTATATGGCTCCACCATCAAGCAGGCCATAGCCTCATAATTCCTTCTAGACACCAGCCCCAAACCCAAGGAACAGAAGGCAGGGAAGCTGCAGCAGGAAATGGGGTGCAGCCAAATTGCTATTCAAGTGTCCCTTGAGGATGTATATGGAAGAATCCTAAAAGACTGGAAGATAAATGTATGGTTAGGTTACAAGAATGCTTAGGACTAGAGATGGAGTGACAGGGTTGAACAAAGGGATCTCCTGCTTCTGATGGGATGATTCAGGGTCTTCCTTTCCTATTATGTGTAAAAATGACATAGGAAACCTGGTTTTGGTAAAAAGTGTTGCAAGAGTACTTTTCACTGATGCTGAATAATTAATAGAATGAAAAGAAAATATGCAGACACTTGCTTTGGCAAGCTAAAAGGAACACAAATTGCTTGCATTAATGTGAAGTGTTTGCCATTTGTGTCTGGTTAATATAATCACAGTCAGGAGGAAATGCAAGGAAATCATGGGCTCTGAAGTGGATTTAGTGACTCTAAAACACTCTCCCACTGGATATTTCTCTTGGGAATGGCCCTGCCCTACCTTCTTCTTCTAAAACTAAATAGAAAGTAGCTATTCCTTTTGGAATATGATGCTTGCCCTGGAGATCCCATGGTGCCTGGCCTGGACTCCACAGTGTATATACATCATGCAAATAGATTGTTAGTGATGTTGCCAAATTATGATGCTCATGTGTATCTTCTTCTTCTATGAGGGCTTCCTTGGTTTTGCCATGGAGGTCCAGGCACTCCCTCTTCCTATTTTGCCAAAATGGGAGTTAGGGGTAAGGGTAAGGAAGGAAAGGTCATGTTAAAACATGGAGCACTTGGGGGTGAAGAGAGTTGTACTGCTTCAGAGATTATTGGTTTTCATTTTTCTCCAGGAGTGGAAGTGGGGTGGAATATACCCACTTCTTGCTGTGCACCAAAATAAGCACATGGCCCCTTTCAATTTCAAGGGCTTTGTTTGGGGCTAATTACCATGGGGAAACAGAAGGGGACAACAAAAATAACAACCTGGGGAAGTACAAAGACCAAAAACCTTACATGGTGGTTTATCAACTTTAGTCGTGTCTGGTACCCAGAAATGTAGATGGCTTCTCTTCTCCCGAGAGCAGGTCTCTCTTCGGGGGGCATCCTTTCCCTCTTCCCTCCCTTGTCTTGTTCCCACAGATTTATTTCTCCTCCCAAGGGCCTCTTTCAAGATGCTTAAGAACAGTTTGGGTGCAGATGCATAGACATCCATGTGTTCCCAGATAGAATTATTTACTGTCAGAGTCATTCAAAGACAGTTCTCTTCATCTCTCTCAATGTCTCCCTCATGCGCCCAAAGGAGTTTTCCACTAGAGCTGAGAGCATAAAAGCTGCAGTTGAGGAGAAGTGACACGGTGAGAGGCAAAGATGGGGACTATCAAAATGCACCAAAGACAAACCATACCTACGTGGCCATTTGGCTGAGGGTCCTTGGTAGCTGGTCTGGGATGCCCCAGGACGTCATTTCTAGGTGAAGCATTTAATAGGCTGCTCTAGGTGGATATTTTCTGTAAATGTGAATCTGGACCCTACAGATGTTAAAGCATGTGAATCAGAGGAATCCAACCTGGCAAGCCAGTGCTTTGTGGGACAGACCAGTGACTCACCACAATTTGATAATATCACGCACAAGGACAAATCTTGGCAGCCTTGGTTTGCTAAATGGGAATCACGAACACTAGCCATTTTTTTTATAGTGGAAGAGAAGGCACATCCAAAATCAACTTTTAAAAATGTCTCCAAATGTTGATGTGCTTCATGTGTTCAGCAAGAAGAGGTGAATGCTTAAGTTGGAGAAGGTGGCTGATGACACTAAGTTGTTTGGAGAAGTTAAAAAAAAAAACAAACCACTGAAGGATTGTGAGAAACTCCAGATGGCCTTGAACATGTTGAGAGAAGCAGTGAGCAGCAATATGACAGATTAAGTTTGAGTAGAATCTCTAATTTTCAAAAGGGAATTTGAAATTCTCAGATAAGCTAAACTTGCTGAAAGAAGGAAATAATTCTAGAATTCATAATTCTAGAGGTAACATTCATGCTGTTTCCCCTTCTTTTAGGGACTTGCCACATTTCTCCTTCACTCTTGTGGTCCAAATGGAGATTCCCAGGCCACAGTGAGCTGAATCTATGACGCAAGCTAGGGGGTCAGTCAAAAAACTTCCCTAGGTTTTTGTTCCAATAGCTGGGTGAAAACAACTCTTTCTTCTCTGATGTACTAATGCAAAGGTGTCAGCCCAAGTCATTCCCCACCACTTAGAGAATGGAACCAATTCTAGAGGACATCCTGAGAGGATCCAGTGCCTGGTTTGGGGACTTGACTAGTCCTTTCAGGGGTTTGGTTATGTAAGCCCACACATTCCCCTTTGACCTAAGCTAGTTCAAAACTTCCTAACAGGGGCAGAGCTCAGCTTCTCTTCCTTTGTGTCCACCCTTTCCCCACACAGCACCCAGCCTCTCCTCTAAAAACTTCTTGGACAAATAATAAAGAATATCACTTCGGAAGACATTCAGTTTTAAGGTGACAGAGTAAAGATAGTTCTGTTCCCCTTTTTCCTCAAAAAGTACCCTAAATCAAGAAGAACAAGAATCAGAAACACAGAATTTATCTTTAGTAAAACTAGGGGACAATTGTGACTCTGAACCAAAAAGGAGGAAGGTCGCACTAAAGTGCCCAGGGCCATGTCAGTTTGAAGGAGTTGATTCACTCCACTGAACAGCAAGAAGGCTCAGGAATTGGTGGTGCCAGGTACCTGGAAGGCAGAGGCCAGGCAAAGGAGTGAAAGTGGGGGTTATTTAAGAATATGTAAGAAACAGCTAGTTCTCTAAGTTCTCAGCTACTCTACAAAGGCAGGAAGATGAGAGTCTTTGGAGACGCTGAGCTGGAAAGTCCTGGGATATCGGGTACTGTGCAGAGGAGAGCTGGCAGCGAGGTGCTAGAATCTGAAAGGGGGAAGTGAGAACTCAGTGCCCTTCCCTGCCAGGTTCAATGCACTCCCTCCCTTCCTCCCCTCCTCCTGTAGGAGACTGGTGATCCTTCTCCGGAGACATGGACCACGACCAGAGAAGAGACCTACCTACGCTAAAATTTAGGGATACCAAAAGAAAAAGTTGGCTGGCCATCTGCTTTTAGTACAGTGAAGGCCACCAGATGACAAGGCCACCCACATATAAATAGCTTCCAAACAGCTTTTAAGTACCTCATTTTAAGTTATAAATAGATAGACAAAAATCATTGCAAGTGTGATGAAACCTCCCAATAAGGTAGTTAGAACCAGAACAATAAAAATAACAAAAATTCAGAGAGGGGAAGAAAAAGCTTTCAGAGAGAAAAAAAGAAAATCATTTCAAAGAACTGGGGAAAAAAATAATACTGGATAACAACATTGAGAGCTAGAAGCTAATTGAGTAATGCCATTAAAAGTTTGAGTAAAAGTGATTTTCAACCTGGAATTCTACACCTACCCACCAAAACCAACCTTTGGTTATGGGTGAGGATAGTATATACAAGTTTTTATACACACGACATCACAAAAAGATGTTCTTTTCACAAACCCTTTCTCAGGAAATGATTGGATGCTATGTTCCACCAAATGAAGAAATAAACCAAGAAAGAACATAGTAAATTCAGGGAAAAGGGCATCTCCAGGATGATGGCCAAAGGAAGTCCTCGAAGACCAACAGGTAAGACTAGGCTAGAAACTCCAGATGGACTTGAACATGTTGAGAGAGGCAGTGAGCAGCAATATGACAGATTAAGTTTGAGTAGAATCTCTATAATTTTCAAATTATAGCAGACCCGGAAAGCAACCATGGGAATTAAATGGGATGGAGGGCTCCAGGAAGGATGCGCCAGGAGAAACAAAATGGAACTACTATATGATCTAAGAGGTTGTTGTTCTGAAAATTTTTATTGAAGAGCATTTTACAGAGCTGTTAATGAGTATGAGAACACTTACAATTGGTTCAACACAATCTAAGGCAAATGAAAAAAACACAGGCAATTATCTTATTTTATTTAGACTTTATTTAATTTTTAAAAAAGAGATGGGGTCTCACTCTTGCTCAGGCTGGTCTGGAACTCCTGAGCTCAAGCAATCCTCCTACCTGGGCCTCCCAGAGTGCTAGGATTACAGGCGTGAGTGATCACGCCCTGCCCAACAGGCAATTATCAAATTCAAGAGAAATTGAAAGTTATGCAAGAAAGTAAATGCAATCGCAACACCCTTCTTAATTGATCAGCAAACAGTGTTTATAGTCATGTTAATTAACACTGAAATCAGATTTGACCAAAATGCGTGATACAACTATGTTGGGAGAATGGGGGAAGGGGCAGAGGAAGAGGAGGAGCGCTAACAGCCTCACCTACAGTGAGAGGAAATCGATAGACAATATCTAACTTGATGACTAGAGAGAGAGAATGGCAAACCCAGGAACTCAGAGGCAATTAGAAACAGCTAAAAAGGCTGGAAGTGATTGTCTGGATAATAGGGCAGTGGGGGGTGGGGCAGAGCAGCATGAAAATACTGCTGTTTTTTTGTTATAAGCCTTTTGGCACCACTTGACCTTTTAAGCTATGTACATATATTGCTTGGATAAGTAAAAATTAGTTTTAAAAATACTATCATTTTGAAAGGGCACCAAATTATTAGCCTGCTCAGCTGCCCGTGTGTCTTGTTCCAGCTTTGCTCTTGTGCTTCGAGGATTGCAGATGTGGTCAGAGAGAGGTCAGAGGACAGGTTAGGAAGCGCTTTGTGTGCCAAGCCAGAGAGCTTGGATTTTATTGTAAAGGGAGTGGGGAGCCTTCAGGGATCTTAAACAGTGGAATAATAGGATCAGACACGCTCTCTGAGCATTAGTTTTCTCATCTGTAAAATGACTGAGTCGGCCTAGGAAGAACCATTCTGCCACTTTTTCCCCTCTGAACATTTTACTGTGAAAAATGTTAAATGTCCTATTAGTTACTAGTTAAGCAATGTATTTATTAACTAATTATTTATTTTATTAGTATTTGATATATTATTAAGTTATGAATTATTTAGATTTACCATGAAAAACTTTCAGAAAAATTAAAAGAATTATACAGTGAACATCCATGTAACCACTTCGATTCTACAATTAACATTTTACCATGTTTGCTGTCCTCACATAAGGATCCATCTATCTCTCTCCGTCCATGCATCAATCCATGTGATACATTCGTGCACATCAATATACTTCATCTCTAAATACTGCAGCATGCATATCATTATTAGGATTCAATATATTGATCTACGGGGATAAAAGTTGCACAATGAAATTCACAAATTTTTAGTGTACCATTCCAGAGTACGGACAAATACTTAGCCCGTATGTCCTATACCTTTATCAATATATAGAATATTAAAATTGCTCCAGAATATTCTCTCATTATTCTGCCACTTTTTTATTTCTTTGCAACTGTAAAGTCCCAACCCAGGGCACGGTGCTGACGCTGAAGCCACTACGTGGATGTGGGGAGCAGTTAGAGAGGGATGTGGGGTGGGAATGTCAACAGAGGTACCTTCCTTGATGGGGGTTCCAGGAAAATCAGAGAGGTTGACAAGAGTATAAAAGTTCTATCTTGGTTAAAGATACCAGATGAAGCTTTAACATCTACTCGTTGGCAAAGCCAGCATTAGATGACCTCTAAGATCCTGTCCAGCTCTGATGCTGTATCTTTATTTCTGGGGTTTGGAAAGGAGACTTTCCTTCCTTCCTTCCTTCCTTCCTTCCTTCCTTCCTTCCTTCCTTCCTTCCTTCCTTCCTTCCTTCCTTCCTTCCTGCCTTCCTTCCTTCCTCCCCCACTTCCTTCCTTCCCTTTTTTTTGAGACAGGTCTCTCTCTGTCACACAGGCTAGAACTCCTGGGCTCAAACGATCCTCCCACCTCGGCCTCCCAGATTTTATCTTCAATGAATTTCACAGGCATTTATTAAGTGTACAACTGTATCAGGAACTGAAAGGCCCACAATCGTTAAACTACTACTAATGCCATCTGTCGGTGGGCAGAATTAACCTGCTTTTACTCTGGCTAAGGGCTTTGCTTATATCTATGTGATTTTGTAAGGTGGGAGTTGGTAAGTTGAAGAATCTGTAATATATCATCCTGGACATCTATAAAAATTACTCAGTGAATAATTGTCCTGTCATGACCAATGACGGGCTTTTGTAAGGCAGCTGGCTAGACTTAGGGGTGTAAAAACAGAACTTTCTCAGCATGAAATTAAGTGATCTCAGGACCTCTAGTCTCATATCCTCCTTAACCAGATGAGACTTCAATGAACACTCAGTAAACACTGCTACCTGGGAGAGTTTAATCAGAACTCTCCCTGGCATTTCTACCGATCATTTATCTTCAGAATGGTGAAGATTCAGAAGTGCCTTCCCAAGCCTGAAAGATTGGAACCCAATCAGTCAGGCAGTGGGTTCGGAGCTGATGACCACATGCCCTGGCCCCAGGCTAGGCACCCAGGGGATTCAGAATAACTGTGAGAATGGTTCCTACTCTCCAAGGGGGACAGGACCCACCAAGTGCTCAGCTGCATGCTAATGTCTCTTCCCAGGGCTGGGCCAGGTCTGCAACAGACACTGCTCTTTCTCTATCACATGGTTCTTCACCCTTGCTCTTCCTTCGTTAGTGTGGGTCTTACCTCCAGACGGTTAGCAAAGATGTGCCTAGTTCACTGCTGCAGTCCCAGGACCTAGGCCAGAGCCAGGCAGAAAGTAGGTCCCCCCAAAATGTTGAGTAAATGAATAGAAATTATAAAAGGGCATTTCTGTTAAATAAAACAGTTTAAAAATGCAAGTTGTATCAAGTTTGGTTTTTCAAGGCCTGTCCTTTACAACTGCGGTCCCCTGCCCGCTCGTCCGCAGAGCTCCGCCACCCCCACCACCCCACCACCCTACCCCAGTGCGTGGAAAAATTGTCTTCCATGAAACTTGGCGGGGGGTGGGGGGGACACAGCAGAAGGTGAGCAGTGGGCGAGTGAGCGAAGCTGTTCTGTATTTAGAGCCGCTCCCCAGCTCCCCATCACATCATCACGGCCTGAGCTCGGCCCCCCTCCACCTCCTACCCCATGTCCGTGGAAAAATTGTCTTCCATGAAACCAGTCCCTGGTGCTAAAAAGTTTGGGGACCCCAAACTTTTCAATACAAGCTACCATTCTCTGAAAGTCTTCCTTGACCCCCGGTGACAACCTCATCCCCATGAAGGCTTGCCCCACTTCTGTGTCTCCAGCCTTTTAAGCATCTGTTATGCTGTTTATCCCTCTGTACTGTAAATCTCTTCTCCTCCTTGCCTGTATCGCCCCCTTCTCAGGGTGCGCCTTGAGGGCAGAATCCCTTCATCTTTGCATCGTAGACTGAATGGATGGCAGCTGAATAAGAAGCTTCCTATTGCTGAAGTTATTAAAGCTGCACCTGTTTGTTAAACATGCTGCAGACGGGATTAACCAGAAGCAAGGGTTTACAGTATTTTGATAAGATTTCTCTCAATAAATATTTGTTGAAAACTGTTAAAGGTAAATTATTAATCTATTGTAATTAGTGTTCCCAAGGGTCTCTAAGAGCTCATTTCCTGTTCTGAGTAAGGGCTATCTTCTGTGATCTGAGCTCTATTTCACAGGAAAATGAGGCAGATTCTCTCCATTGGGAGGTTGAACAGTGGTAGTTAGTCTGACTGGGAGGACAGTTTTCTTTTCCTCTTTGGTAGAGAAAATCAACAAGACTCTAGGATTGCTGAAGTTGCCATAAGAAGCTAATAGTCTAGGACTAGTATCAGAAAATGGTAATTACCAGGAGGGTAATTATTTAACTGGAAAAGTAGATGCTTAAGTTACTTAAGAACATTAAAAAAAAAAAGTAGGTTATACCAATGAAATTTGGTTGCTACTGAAGGCCGAAGGGTAAACACATAATAATTTTACCCTTTTTAAAATAACAGTCCCACACCTGCCATCATGTCGAATAATCTAAAAGCAAAATTATAATCCGAGACCTGAACCAGATCCATAGCCTATGCTTTCCTCCTCCATGTATCATAGCTCTGTGGAGTAGCAAGTGAGACACTTTACATGGAAACACTCTAGAAAGGGTTTATAGCCCTTTATATTCTTTGATATTATGGTAAAAGCTCCTGTCCCCTGGCTGCAGAGGATTGTCAGTAACTATTATTTCCAGTTGAGCCAGTAGTGTAGTAGAAAGAGCACAGACTGGTATTCAAGTCTCAATTCTGGGGCACACTGCTGAGCAGCTTTGGAAAGGCCACTTTAGGTTCAAGGAACCTTCATTTTTTCTCAGTGGGGATAGTTAGACATTCCTCGAGCATCACTCTGTGCCAGGCTCTAGCTTAAGTGCTTTATGGTGTTACCAGATTTAACCCTTATATGACGTAAACAATAATAATAGACAGGTCTATTTTCCAGTTGGGAAATAAATAGGCTTACAGAAATTAAATAAATTCCTCAAAGTCACCAAGCTCCTCTACCTATAGCTTCAGACATAAATCCGACAGCTTACTCACTATCTCCATCTAAATGTCAAATAGACAATGCAAACTTATTCTGAAATATGATTTCTTTACTCGCCCATTGTCGTTCCTCCTTGTCAGTCTTCAGTTGCTCTGACCAAAATCTAGAACCATCCTTGATTTCTCTTTCTCTCAGTCTCCTCCCCCTGTCCCATCCCATCAATCCAATCCATTAGCTAGTCCTCTGAGCTCTATCTCAAATTGTATTCCTTACTCAGCTATTTCTTATTAGCCCTGCTACTGCCACAACCCAACCCACCCTTACGTGGGCTCTGGTAACAGCCCCATGCTTCTGCGGCATCACACCCCGCCTAGCCTGCTCCCCACCATCTACAGAAGAGAAGACAGAGCCCCAGAGCCTTCATGCTCCTGGCAAAATCCCATCCCTTCCTCCCCCACCAGAGTCACAGCCTCACTACCATAGTCTACCTGGGAGAACATGGCTACAAATCCTGTTTTGCCTTTTATCCTTGTATGTGTGCCCTATATTGCCACAAGACAGGACTGTCTGCCCATAAGTCTCTGCACATTTTTTCACCTGACTCTGTTTCCTTCTCCTCCAAACACAAGAACTTTTATTGTATCCCCTGGAACTCACGGTCTACCATTAGCAAAATTTCCTATATTCTCTTCACCTTTTGGCCTAACTGAAAACTAGCTGTCTTCTGGGGGCAGTGCTTCCTTTGCAGTTCTCTCAAGTGGTGGCTGCCTTTTCTGCCGCATCCCGTGTTCTACTGGGCCTGGAGGTGGGACAGGTAACCTGAGTGCTCCTATTGCTGCTTGAAGACCATGATCCGTGCCTCTTTCTAAACTCCCCCCGCCCCCAAAGTTTGAATATCTTTACATTACATGAAACAACTGCCAGCCCTTCTTTCTGCAGCTGTCTGCAGATCCTGGGTCACTCCCCATCATTCCTGTCTCACTGTCACTTTCTCCAAAGATAATCCTGTCTTAGTTCTGGGTAATTTCTCTGACATGCAGGGGATGCTTTCCATATACTGGCCTCTCAAGTCTTTAATCTCTTCTGGCCTTTCAAGCCTTTAAACTCTGCTTCTCCTCTCCTCCAATGGTCTCATGCTCCACCCTACCTCAGGCGTCCACTCCATGGTCATGGCTTGTCATTACCAACAGCTGCAACCTCTCCTTCATCTCAATTCCAAGTAACCCACTCTCTGACCCCGCCTTCTAACTTTCCCCTGCCCTCCCTCATCAGGACCCCACCATCTCACCATCCCTCACTTCCTCACACCCTCACTTCCTTGCTTTCCTGCCTTAATTTACATGTCCCTCCCTACAATCACCTTTGCATATCCACCTAGTCTCTTGCCCTCTCTCCTTTCATTGTACTCACTTGTCAAAACTCCAACCCTGATAACGCCAACTTTCCATCTCCTCTGAACCACCATCCGCATAGATAAACGTGATTGGAAAACATGCTGGCTGGTGTCACTCTAAATTCATCATGACTGCTGTGGTTTAAATGTTTGCGTCCTCTGAAACTCATGTTGAAATTTAATTCCTAATGTAACAATATTAAGAGGTGGGTGGCTGGGTGCAGTGGTTCATGCCTGTAATCCTAGCACACTGGGGATGAGGCCGAGGCAGGAGGATCGCTTGAGCCCAGGAGTTTGAGACCAGCCTGAGCAGGAGCGAGACACTGCACACTTCTCCCGCCCCCTACTAAAAATAGAAAAAATTAGCCAGGTGATGATGCCACTGCACTCTAGCCAGAGCAATAAAGCAAGAGTCTGTCACAAAAATAAATTAAAAATAAATACATAATTTGTTTTTAAAAGGTGAGGTCTTAAAGAGGTGATTGAGTCATGAGGGCTCTGCCCTTGTGAATGGATTACTCTATTCTTATACTCAGATTAATGAAGTAGTGGGTAAATATATTATTAATAGGTTACCATGGGAGTGTGTTAGTTGTCAAGAGGGTGGGTCTGTTATAAAAGCCATGCTCTCTCCCCCACCCCTTGCCATATGATGCCCTGAGCCACCTCAGGACTCCTGCAGAGAGTTCCCACCAGAGAGAAGGCCCTCATCAGATGTGGCCCCTCGAGCTGGGACATTCAGCCTTCGGAACTGTAAGAAATGAATTTCTTTTCTTTATAAATTATCCAGTTTCCGGTATTATGTTATAGCAACAGAAAACAGACCAAGACACCCACCAACCTCAATTAGGTCCTCAGTGCTACCAGTAATTCTCCTGCCCTTTCTTAATATACTCATTTTCCTCATCTCTTGGATGACTGTCTCACATTTCACATCTTTTCTCAAATCTCTGACACCTCTCCCGCTCCTTAGTCGGAGCTGAGGATCTTGCTTCCTATCTTACTAAGATAGTAGGAAAAACCCACAGGAAGAGAAATTCCACACACTGCCCTGCTACCCACCCACCTGCGTCTATACCTGTAGGCGCTGTTTGTCCTTCAGTCACAGGTGAACTGGCTACATGCCTAAGGCCAACTTCTACACTTGGACACCAGATTCCATTTCCCCTTCCCCCATCTCAGTGACATCTCCACCCCATCGTGTATCATTCATTTTTCCTTGTTGACTGGATAATTTTCTCTACCATACATTGTTATTTTTCTCATCTTAAAAAACAGAAAATACTCTGCAGCAACACTCAATTTTTCTGCTCCCCTTTGCAGCAAAATTCCCTAAAGGAGTCTTAACTATATCTGTCTCCAATTCCTCTCCTTCGTCCCTCTTATTGCATTTGTCTATATACCCTCATTTTATTTCTGTATTTAAAGAAAAGAAATATAAAAAAGAGAAAAAATGATTATAAATGTGGCAGTTATTATCTGAACTTTCTTAAAAGGTTGATTAACTTAATTAAGGTGAAAATAAATGTTGACCCCCCCCCCGATAGTTGAAATTTAAAAATAATAATAACAATAGCTAATACTTACTATGGACATTCTATATACTAGACATTACAGGTAATTCAGATATGTTATTTCCTTTAATTTTTACCACTCTATGACAATGGTACTAACATACTGCTAATTTTATAGATAAGGAAACTAAGACACAGAGAATTCGAATAGTTAAAAGTTATTTCCTTTCAAGTGTACTCCAGCGAAGCACTGACCTCCACCACCCTACTCGGGCAGCTCTTGAGAAGGTCACTGCTGACCTCCATGCCGCTAAGTCCAACAGTCCAATCTCGGCCTCAGTATACTTGACCTGTCTTCAGCATTTGACACTCATTCCCTCCTTTTCAAAACAGGTCTTTTCCACTTGGTTTCGAAGACCCTTTTGGTTCTCCTTTTGTCTCTGTGGCTGTTCTTTCTCATTCTTCTTTGCTGGTTTCACTTCGTCTCCCTGACCTTTGGCTACTGGAGTGTCCCGAGTACCCCATGGCTCAATCATTAGGCATCATCTCTACCTGTACTTCCTCCCTTGGAAATCTCATCCAGTGTCATGGCTTTGAACCAATACAAGCAGGGAACTTCTAATTTATGTCTTTAGCTGTACTTCTTCTCTAAACTCCGGTATGTGTGAGTGTGTGTGTGTGTGTGTGTGTGTGTGTGTGTGTATAAAACAGCCAGTTCATATTTCCACATGAATATCTAATGTAGATCTCAAACCAAATGTCTGATTCCCTGTCTAGTCCTGCCCTAAATCTGCTTGTCCTGTAGGCTTCTCACCTTAGTAAATGGCAGCTCTATGCTTCCAGTTGCCGAGGCTAATAACTGAGGAATCATTCATGACTTATCTTGCTTTCTCCCACACTTGATATCCAGTTTATCGGCAAATCTTGTTGATTGCACCTTCGACATGTATCTGGAATATGATGACTTCAGCTGCTGCCATTCTTGTCCAAGTGACCATCAATTTCTCCTGGATTATTGTGATAGTCTCCTAATTGGTGACACTATTTCCACCCTTGCTTCGTCTAGTTTTCTCAACAGAGCAGACAAAATGATCCCTTAAAACCTAAGTCAGGTTATGCCATTCCTCTGCTCAAAGCCCTCTAGCAGCTTCTATCTCACAAATAGTACTTGTCAATGTCCTCCTATGGCCTTGAATGCCCTACATGATGGGAGCATTACCCTCCTCCCACCCCTTTCCTCTCCGAATACTCTCCCCTCCTTCTTCCTGCTCTAGCCACCCCATCCGCCAAGCACACTTGGCATGCTCCCACCTCAAGCACTTTGCCCTTGTCGTTCCCTTGGCCTCACTTCTTTCCCCAGGGCTCCCTCCCTTGCTGCCTTCAGTCCTCTGCTCAAATGGCACTTTATTAGTGAGGCTTTTCCCAGCCACCATATAAAAATTAGTAATGTCCTCTCCCTCATCTCAAACCGCCCTTTCCTTTTTCCCTGCTCTGTTGTTCTCCAGAGCACTACCCATGATCTGATGACTCTGTGTATTTACTTGTCTGTGTATTTATTTACTGTCTCTCCCCCTAAGCTTCATGAGAGAGGGACTTTATTTTGTTCGCCTCCATATTTCCAGTTCCTAAAACTGTGCACCTAGTGTTTAATAAACATTAGTTGGATAAATAGTACACGACTTGCAGCTTTACTGCTATAAAATATATCGTTACCGATGTTATGGTAGTTCAGATTTTTCTGTTGGCTGGCTAACTTCTATTCACCCTTCCAGACTTCACTCAGGAATCCCAAATTCCAACAAGCATTTGCTTCTCCAAGCTCCCACGGGAAACTGAGCACATCTCTATCAGAGAGCAGAGCCTTGGTCAGATGACAATTCTGTTTACCTGGGGAGCTTCCCTGCTGGACTATGAGCAGGGCATGGTGTCTTCTATCGGAGCCTCCCCAGGGTCTCACACAACTTTTTGCAAACATCGAATAGCCTACGGGTGTTTGATGGCAGAAAGAAGGGAGGGATGAAGGAATAAAGGAAAGAGGAAGGAACAAAGGGAAGAATGGATAGGAGACATGCTGTGATTTTCCTTTCAATTAAAAAAATTTGAATACAAATTCAATTAATACACATCTTAGAAACACTGCAGACTTCCTTTTTTAAAAAAATTATTGTAAGGCCAGGCATGGTGGCTCACGCCTGTAATCCTAGCACTCTGGGAGGCCGAGGCAGGAGGATTGCTTGAGCTCAGGAACTCGAGACCAGCCTGAGCAAGAGCAAGACCCTGTCTCTACTATAAATAGAAAGAAATAAGCCAAACAACTAAAAATAGAAAAAATTAGCCGGGCACGGTGGCAGGTGCCTGTAGTCCCAGCTACCCGGGAGACTGAGGCAGGAGGATCACTTGAGCCCAGGAGTTTGAGGTTGCTGTGAGCTAGGCTGATGCCACAGCACTCTAGCCCAGGCAAGAGAGTGAGACTCTGTCTCAAAAAAAAAAAAAAATTATTGTGAAATGCACAAAAAATTTACCTTTTTAACTGCACAGTTTGGTGTCATTAGGAACATTCACATTTTTGTATAGCCATCACCACACCATCAACCACCAGAACTCTTTTCATCTTGTAAAACTGAAACTCTGTATCCTTTAAATAATAACTCCCAATTCCCCCTTTCTGCAGCCCCTGGCAACTATTACTCTACTTTCTGTCTCTACAATTTTGACTATAGTAGGTATCTCATATAAATGGAATCATATAATATTTGCCTTTTTGTGACTGGCTTATTTCACTTAGCATAATGTCCTCAAGGTTCATCCATGTGGTAGCATGTATCAGAATTTCACTCCTTTTTAAGGCTGAATAATATTCCACTGTGAGTGTGTGTGTGTATATATATCTCATTTTTCTTATCCATTCATCTCTCAGTGGACACTTGGATTGTTTCTTCCTTTTGACTGCTGTAAATAGTGTTGCTATGAACATGGGTGTGCAATATCTGTTCAAATCCCTGCTTTCAATTCTTTTAGGCATTATTTAAAGAAAAACTCAAACCATGCTTTTCCTCTGCTGTCACACCACAACAATCAGCAACACAGAAGACTTCTGTGACCAAATTCAGGGGGAGGGGGCATTTCCTAACACACCAGCTGGCTGTCCTCTAATTCAATCCCAACACCATCTACCTGGAGATATTGTCAGATCCCACAGGTTGAGGCTCAGTCCCCAAAACTGCTCCCCCCACAGATACCAGTCTCAAGTCTGGGCCTCTGGAACTTCTGACCAAGTTCCAGAGGCTATAGATTGGGGATCCCATGACCCTCTCTTTGGGTTTGATTAATTTGGTGGAGCGGCTCACAGAACCCAGAGAAACACTTATGTTTACTGGCTTATTATTAATATAAAGGATATTACAAAGGATACAGATGAAGCGATGCGTAGGGCGGGGTATGGAGGAAGGGGTGTGGAGCTTCCACGCTCCCTCCACCCCTCCTCCCCAGGCAACCACCCTCCAGGAACCTGCACGTGTTCAGCTATCTGGAAGCTCCCTGAATTCAGTTCTCTTGGGTTTTTATAGAGTCCTCTGGGGTATGAGGTGGGACTTTTTCTGTAATGAGGGTCTTATGACCCAAATCAGAGAGGTGGGGGAAGATTAGAGTCCTGCCTCATGGCAGATGAAGAGGGCAAGAAAAGGTCAGAGAGATTCTGTCTTCTGAGGCCTATTCTTTTTTTTTTTTTTTTTTTTTTTTGAGACAGAGTCTCACACTCTCGCCTGGGCTAGAGTGCCGTGGCGTCAGCCTAGCTCACAGCAACCTCAGACTCCTGGACTTAAGCGATCCTCCTGCCTCAGCCTTCCAGGTAGCTGGAACTACAGGCATGCGCCACCGTGCTTGGCTAATTTTTTTCTATTTTTAGTTGTTTGGCTAATTCCTTTCTACGTTTGTAGTAGAGACAGGGTCTCGCTCTTGCTCAGGCTGGTCTCAAATTCCTGAGCTCAAGCTATCCTCCCGCCTCAGCCTCCCAGAGTGCTAGGATTACAGGCGTGAGCCACCGCGCCCGGCCTTGAGGCCTATTCTTGAGGCCTAAAGCACCCAACGTAATAACAAAAGGCTGTAACAAGGGCTGTGGGAGTGACGAGCCAAGAACCGTGGATGAAAACCAGTATATATGTGTGTATCATAACACCACAGGCAGATACGCAGAAGTGGAATAGCTTGATCATATGGCAGTTCTATTTTTAATTTTTTAAAGAACCACCATAGTGTTTTCTACAGTGGCTTCACCATTTCACAATCCCACAGCAATGCACAGAGTTTATAATTTCCTTACATTCTCCCTAATAATCGTTTTTTTCTGTTTTTTCTTTCTTTCCTTTAAATAGTAGCTATCCTAATGGGTGTGAGATAGTGCACGCTTCCTTTTAAAGTCTAAGTACATCTGCAAATAGATATAAGCCCCCAGCTGTGGGTCTTCAGCCTGAAAGGCAGCCAGGAGTGCTGAGATGAGCTTCTGGGATTTGTTCACTGGCTGCGTGGCTTCCTCCTCTCTGCCGGGTCCCATGCTTGCTCCTAGCAGGGCCACAGACTGCTGTAGAGCAGCTTCGGTGGTGTAGAGTCTCATGATGCCTGGTGCCCGGCGCTCAGCAGTGTCGAACACACGCTGTGAACGCTGCTCTCTGCTCATCCCCAGCAGCCCTGGCGCATTCTCCAGGTTAGCCTGTGGGTTGTCTCTCCATGCTCCTGTGTGTCCAGCTCCTCGCTGAGGTTCAACAGCTCACAAAAGGCAATTGAGGTTTACTTAGTTGCAGGAAAGAGAACAGCATAAGGGCAATAAGTCGTCTGAATGAGTTATAAAATAAAATAGAAAGTGAGGACAGATTGTGAGAACTCCTCGTAGTGCCAGCTGACGAAGGTGAGTGAAGAACACCTGGCAGGCCCCTTCCCCCAGCCGCATGTCCCCGGCACATCACCCATCGCCCCTGGAGTCCAGCTTTGTTCTTAGGGAGCGTTGGTGTGGCCTTGGATCATTTCCTCCATATCGCAGACAATTCTAAAAATATTTCCAAAAACTTCCTTATATGTAGGCTAATGGAAGGGAAGCCATGACTTAAACATGTTAATTTCACAATTAACTGTTTTGCTTGGCAAGTCGGTAAACCTCACTCTGTCTGTTTTCTCAGCTATAAAATGAAGCTATTGGACAAAAAAATCTTAAGGGCCCTGCCAGCTCTAAATAATTTTAATTCCAAAACTTTGGATGATCCAAAAAGCACTTCCTTTTAGTTTTTGAAATGTTTTTTATATATACATTTTTTTATCCTGGACATGTTCAGCCCATAAAATTTTGCATAGTCTAATGTTTAAATAAGTTAGTGTTTTCTAAATATAATTCAGGCAGAACAGGTCACTCGGGGTTAGGCTGGCTGAATTTCAAGTAATCCACCAAGTGGATAGTTCACATCTGGTTGAGCATTAGAAGGCTCCAGCCAGTTTTTAAAAGGTCTGAGAGTCAAAGCAATTCTGTCTTCTTTTGCCCTGAATGGCAACCTCATTAATATGGAGCAAATCTCTGAAAACTTGGAGTTGGATGTTTATTGCTGTTTGTTCTCTGCCAGGAAACTGTAAATTTGTGTGTCTGCATTTGCAGAGAGCTATGACTTCTGTCATTTGCCCTCTTATCCATCAATTTTTCTCTTCTAAAAGCACACACAAAAATGTCACTGGATTAAATGTAAATATAAAAAGCTGCCTCAGAAATAAATGTATCGAGTGTGTGCTCAGTGCTACTCAATGGCTATAATTTCCTGTCTTTCACTGCCTTTTACTCACTCACTGTCAATTTCACATTGCAAACAATGTAAAAGGAGACAAAATTCAGAATTGTCATCGTCTCCCACAGTATCCCCATGACTGAAAGGTAAAGAACCTGTTACTGTTACGGACCGGGAGCTGTTTAAATGGCTTTCCCAGCCTGCTGAGAGTTATTTCAGGACACCGAGTCAAGAAGAGTGAAACCTGGAGTCACCCAGCTGTTCGTCTCTGACACACCTTTTAATTGATGTCATCAGGCATTTCTTAGAGAGTAGAGTAAGCCACTGTCCTTCCACCAGTCATGTTCATTTTTGTCGAATTTTTTTAAAAATGAAAAATATTACTTTATTGAAAATAATCTTTAATACCTACTCAATCATTCATTCCATGTTCTGGCTAAACTTTAAAAATAAAATTAAACATGCTGCCCATGATGTGTATTTTTTGTGTGTGTGTGCCAGTAGTTAGCACACACAGAAGAGAATCTCACAGATAATTCTGAATTTTTAAGTCCCTTAACACTAATTTTGGTAGCATACACTGTATAGGATAGATACAAATAAAGTACTTTTATGATTCCAAAATAAGGTTTCCAGTGTCTTCGTTTGAAAAGTTTATACTATCAATTACATCAGTCAAGTTTAATGCAGAAAACAAACCACTCTGCCTATTAAAATAGGCAGAAGAGCATTTAATACAGGGAATTGAGTGCTTAAAGAATTGTTGGGGGCTGGGCGCGGTGGCTCACACCTGTAATCCTAGCACTCTGGGAGGCCGAGACAGGAGGATCGCTTGAGCTCAGGAGGTCAAGACCAGCCTGAGCAAGAGTGAGACCCCATTCTCTACTAAAAATAGAAAGAAATTAGCCAAACGACTAAAAATATATAGAAAAAATTAGCCGGGCATGGTGTCACATGCCTGTAGTCCCAGCTACTTGGGAGGCTGAGGCAGGAGGATTGCTTGAGCCCAGGAGTTTGAGGTTGCCGTGAGCTAGGCTGACACCACAGCACTCTAGCCTGGGCAACAGAGCAAAACTCTGTCTTAAAAAAAAAAAGAAAGAAAAAATTGTTGGGGAGGATGATAGGAGTCTTAGTCAGTTCAGGCTAATATAACAAAATACCACAGACTTGGTAGATTATAAACAATAGAAATGTATTTCTCACAGTGTGGAGGCTGGGAAGCTTAAGGTCAAGGTGGACCATCCTTCATAACAGATAACTCCTCACTGTGTCCTCACATGGCAGCTAGGCTAGCTAGGTCTCTGGGGTCTGTTTTACAAGGACACTAATCCTAATGAGGAAGGGTGAGCCCTCATGATCTAATCATATCCCAAAGGCCCCCACCTCCTAATATCATCATCTTGGGGGTTAGGATTTCAACATTTAATCTTGAGGGACACAAACATTCAGACCATGGCACCCAGGCCCTGGCCCCCAAAATTTATGTTCTTCTCACATGCAAAAGATACTCATTCCATCCCAATAGCCCAAAAAGTATTAAATCATTCCAGCATCAACTCAAAAGTCTTAAGTCCAAATTCTCATCTAAATATCACCTGACTCAGTTTTGGGTAAGACTCAAGGTATGATTCTTCTGAGGCAAACTGCTCTCCAGCTGTGAACCTGTGAAATCAAACACATTATGTACTTCTAAAATATAGTGGTGGAACAGGCATAGGATGGACATTCCCCTTCTAAAAGGGAGAAATAGGAAAGGGAAAAGGGGTAACAGATCTCAAGTAAGTTTGAAACTCAGCAGGACAAAAATTAAATCTTAAGGCTCAAGAATAATCTTCTTAGACTCAATGTCTTACTTTTTGGACACACTACGGTGGGGGTTGGGCCCCCATGGCTCTGGGTGTTTCCCCTCCTATGACTTTGCTAGGTACAGTCCACACTGCAGCTCTCATGGGTTGTAGTCAGGGTGCCTGAGGCTCTCACAGGCTAGAATCACACACAGGTGGTCCTGCCAGTCTGGGGTCACAAGGAAGCCCTGCCCCTACAGCTCTACTAGGCATTGCCCAGTGGGAACTCTCTGCAGTGGCCCTGCCCTCGAGATGACCTTCTGGTTGGGTTATGTGGGCTGCATCTTTGGAAACACCCCCATTGTTCATGCACTCTGTGCACCAGCAAAGATGGCACTACAAGGATGCCATCAAGGTTTACTATCTGTGCCCTGCAGAGGGGCAGCCACTGTAGCTTACACCACACCTGGGTCAGAAGAGGGCTGCACCAGAATGCAAAGGGAAGATCCTTAAGGCAATGCCAGGGTGAGGGCTCACTGGGCCCCTCCTTTGAAATCATCCTGCTCTCAAGCCCTTTGTACTTAGAATGGCTGAAGAGTTTGCAAATCTTTAGGTTCTGCTTCCCTTTTGATTAAAAATTCTGTCTTTAAATTGTTTCTCTTTTTTTGTATTTTACTATAAGCATTAAAAAGAAGCCATGCTGTACCATCAACACTTGACTCAGAAATTTCTTCCACCACATAATCCTATTTTATTGCTCACAAGTTCTGCTTTCCACAAAACATTAGGACACCACACAATTCAGCCAAGTTCTTTGATACTTTATAATAAACTGTCCTTCAGTTTCCAATACATTCCTCATTTCCATCTGAGAACTCATCAGAATGGCCTTTACTGTCCATGACCATATTTTTACCAACATTCTGATTGTGACCACTTAAGTATTCTCTAAGAACATTGAGGCTTTCTCTATAGTTCTCCTCTTCCTTTTCTGAGTCCTCAACAGAATTGCCCTCAACAGTCCATTCATGAAAATGTAGGTTCTTGATGATGAACTTCAAAATTCTTCCAGCCTCTACTCATTACCCAGTCTGAAGCTGCTTCCATGTTTTGCCTATTTGTTACAGCAGCACCTCCATTTCTTGGCGCCACTTTTTGTCTTAGCCCATTCAGACTGCTATAACAAAATATTGTACACTGAGTAGCTTATAAACAAAATTTATTTTTCACCATTCTGGAGGCTGAGAAGTCCAAGATCAAGTCACCCACAGATTTGGTGTCTGGTGAGGGCTCACTTCCTTCATAGACAGACAACTTCTCACTGCATCCCCACATGTTTGAAGGGGCTAGTTAGCTCTGTGGAGTCCCTTTTTTATAAGGACACTAATCTCATTCATGAGGGCTCTACCCTTATGACCTAATCATTTCCCAAAGGCCCTATCTCCTAATACCATCACTTTGGGGTTAGGATTTCAACATATGAGTTTCAGGGGGACAAAAATATTCAGACCATAGTGGAGTAGGGTAAGTTTGGCTCTTTATAATGACCACCAGAACATCACCACTGAACTGTCCTGGCAAGGGAGTGCCAGAGTCAGAGAGGTAGAGCCCTCTCTGGAACTTTTGAGTTTAAGAACATACCGCTGAGTGAGATCCAAGGATCAGGAAGCTGCCACTGCAATTGCTTCTTGACATCTGTGTAGCTAATCTCTGGACACAGGACATGGTTGCAGAAAATCTTGGTAATTCTGTGACCATGATTGCATCAGCAACAGTCAGGAACACAAGAAATGGTGCCTGCCCCTTCTGCTTTCTAAATCTTGCATAATGCATCAGATTGATGCAATTTATTTCACACCCAGGACCAGCTGCAAGGGAGCATGAGAAGAAAATTTTTTAGGCCACCAGTAATATTAATTATTCTTGTTGTAAGTATCACATAGGCAAAGCATAGAATATAATGACAACATATCTTAGTTTGCAGGGATCAGAGACATTTTTCTCCCTCTATTTTTACAACAAATTATATACTCTATTCTACACTTTACCTTTTTCATTTAAGAGAATATCTTGGATATTATCCTATACCACTACATAAAGAGATTTTACATTTTTTTTACTAACTGCAAAGTATTCAATGGTATAGATACACGAAATTTATTTTTACCATTCTCCTCTCAGTGGACATTTAGGCAGTTTCCAATCTTTGCTTATCACGAATAATGCTTCATTGAATGACCTTGTGTTTACATAACTTCACGTGTGTACAGATGTATCCATAGAATAAATTCCTAAAAGTAGAATTGTCCAGGCAATGGGCATGTTGTATGTAATTTTTTAAGAAAATGTATTTTATTTATTAATTCAGTTTTTGAATAGCTAATATATGCACGTCATAAAAAATTAAATAAAATGGAACAAAAATGTAGATAATAGAAAGCAGTTTCCTTCATATTCCCTTCCATAATCCATCCAGAGATATCCTATGCATACACAAGCACATAGAAACATGCATATATACACACACACACATACATACACACACATATCCTCACACAACATGTGAACAAATATTACTATGCAGGAGAATTTCTCTTCTTTGGGCTAATTTTTATTTTTTTCTTTATTATGGTCTCTGAGGGGTCAGGAAAATTTTGTCAAGACATAGGGAGACCCCAGCCTTCAATGTATCATTTATGTTAGAAACATCCTTTGTTACTGTCTCATCGTTTCATTTTTATTGTCCACCCACGGGCTTTTACTATGCCTATGAGTTACTCTGGAGGCAAGGGCAGCTATGATTATGGGCCCTCCATCGTCCTTGGCCTCAAATTTTCTACGAAAATCTATACTTTGTGTACAGAAGTCATCTTGGGAGCCACCTTCTCCATAATGAGAGGTTCCCTTTGCCTCTCTTCGGTGTTGAACATCCTGTTTCATGTGACCCATATATTCCCCCTTCCTGGTTTACTTCCTTCATTTGATGGAACACATTCTCCAGTAGTTTTCTGAAAAAGGGTATGCAAAAGGTAAATTTTTTGAGATCTTAGTTGTCTGAAAATGTCTTTATTCCACCTTCCTGTTAATGGGTAAAGTGACTAGATATAGAATTCTAGAATAAAAATTTTTTTCCTTCAGAATTTTCAAGGATTTGCTCCACTGATATCTAGGTTCAAGTGCTGCTATTGAGAAATCTCACACCATTCTGATTCCTGGTATGTGACTAGTTTTTTCGTAGGATTTTTTCTTTGTACCCAGTAAAATTTCATAATGATATGCCTCTGTGTGAGTCTAATTTTCATCCATTCTGTTGGCCTTCAGTAGGCCCTTATAGTCTGGAAACCCCGGGTAAATTCTCTAGAAATACTCACTGTTCTTCCTTCTCCTCTGTTACGTAGATATTGGATCTCTTGACTGGGCTCTACTTTTCTTATAATTTCCTTCTATTTTCCTTCTTTTGGTTTTTTTGCTCTATGTTATAGGAAGTGTTTTCAACTTTATATTCAAAAATTTCTATTGTTTTTTTATTGCTGTTATGTTTTCAATTTTTAAGAGCTTTTTTTGGTTCTTTGAATTTTTTTTTCCATAGCACTCCATATGCAGAATCTTATCTCCCTGAAGATATTAATATACTTCAAAAAAATTGGTTTATTTTTCCTAAAAAAGACTCTTTCCTCTAAATTGCTTTTTTTCCTATTTGTTTGCTGTGGTCTTTATTATTCATGTCTTCCCTCAGGTGTCTGGTAATCCTTGGTTGTCTGTTGATGATTTAAAGTAAGGAACTAATTTAATCAGATGTTGGAAATGTTCCATATCCTGGCAGAAGTGTGAGTTACAGGGTTGTATGCATTTGTCAAAACTTTCAAACTGAATACTTTTGATCTGTGCATTCCACTACTATATAAATTATACCTCGAAAAAAGTCTACTTAAAAAAAAAACAAAAACAAGTGAGCAATGAAAACACTGGAAGCTCCGAGAAAGTAAGTGGGACTTACCAATCTAGAGGTTTACCTTTGAAACATCTGGGTAGACCATCTGCTGGTACAGAACCCAGCCCTCAGGGGGGCCTGGTATTCCTCAGTCCTGATACCCTCTTTTTCCTCCACAGTGAATAAACCTCCAGGCTCTGTTAGGATGGAGGAGGGCAGTTCCCCAGCAGTGCGGAGAGAAGGAGCTCTAAGCACCTCTCTGCTTTTCAAGCACCTTTCGCCCAATCCTTGTAATTTCAGCATGATGCCCCTTCACCACAGCTTCAGCATGACCCAGTACAACCTTCTAGGAACGTTTGAGCATCCTGCAATGTAAATCGATTTGTTTCTTTGCTTCCCTCACTGCCACCACCCAGCTTCTGAAATATTGTTGTTCTTGTCTCTTGTTTTCCCAGCCCCAAAGGATTTATGTCTTTTTTTTTTTTTAAAAATGTATCTCTTTATTGTACCTTTTGTAGGTTTTCAGGGGGAAGCAAAGTTAGATGTGTGTATTCAATGTACTATCTTAACTCAGAAGTCAAGAAATCAGCAATGTGGTTTTTAACTCTACAGCTTCTGCAGTACAGGCAGGCCCTCTATAAGGAGTTCGGAATAGATGTTGAAAATGACTCACCAAAGCTATCACAGTCCACCCCTTTGGCCAGTTAATAACTCTACACACCCTTCTACCTGTACTTTAATCTCTAAACAACAATAGCAATCCAAATATGCTTTCATCTAACAAAAGGCAGTGATACTTCATGCAAATGAAAACATGCTCATTATCTCTCCAAAAGGGAAAATTAAAAAGTCTCCTTCCTTGGAGTCTTCTCTGGGCAATGTTCATTCTTCCAATTTAGGAAAAATCTCTTCTGGATATCCTATAACCTAAAAATAAATTATAAAGTTAACTACCATCAGCACACTTTATATGAAATAGTAAGAAGGGGGGGCAGGACTGGTTATAATCTATAATTATTTGTGTGTCAGGAAGAAAATAGTTCTTGTTTCTGCAACTGGTCACAAGGCCATAGTTCATACTCATATCTTTCTTCCTTTGAACCAGCAATTCAGCTATTTGGAGTTCATTTTGTCTGTTAATTCAGTTAGTGGCAGGGCTAGACATTTTGGACTGCCAAGAAGAAAATTTAAAGTAAGTCCTCCCTATCCTTTTGTTATTTTCAAAATGCAGCTCTCCAGTCTTTTGGCATTGAAGGGACAGTTTTGCTATAATCCATTCTTATGAAAAGAGAAAAGAAAATAGGGCTATGTGTTGCGCTTTCGAAAATTCCAGCTTGACAGCTGAGCACCATTAGAAAGTTAAGCAAATGTGGATTTATTTACTGACAGGAGGAAGATGGGCATGCCTTGCATTCAAGGCTAGCAAGTAGTAAGGTAGTTGTTTGCCATCCAAACTGAGAAGCCTGACCTGTGTTTAAGAAAGCTACCGACCTCAATCCAGAGATGGTCAGCAGGGGTAATGGCAGGCAGAATTAAGGTGGTCCTCAACAAGCAGTTTGGTGAGGGTAATAAAATTCATTTTGGGGTCCTCCTTCCTCCCTCATCAGCCCCAATTTTCCCTTCCCTCCCCAGCCTGTATTGCATTTGTACCTACCTCTGCTAAAATACGCATGGTTTATAACATGTCAACTGATAAAAGATTGGTATAACCCTTTCAAGGGATATTTGCATTTCAATAGAGGATTCATCAAAACTGAAAAGATTTCAAAATTAAAAAGAGGAGAACTTTATTGGTGGAATCACAGATGGTGGAATTAATGCGCCCCACCCCACCTGGTTTTGAGCAGAAGGTCCCACTAGCCTATAAAACCATTCCACTGAATCGATCTGTAATATAGATTACAATTAATGATGGGGGCACAGTTATATCCACATCTCCTGACATTCAGGACACAGAGCTCTAGTCTTCCAACACAGGTTACATCTCAGACTATCCAACTATCTACCAAATTCATACCTCGTTACTGGGAGAACTGGCTCAGGAAACTAATGGTAATTTTCCCAGTTTCATCTGGCAATTTAAGAACACTTCCTGGTGCCATTTTCACATTGAGAAATTCTTCAGCAAGATTGACTTGAGAAACCAGTACATTATAGGTGTCAAGTAGCATTCAATATTAGACATTTTTCAGGGGAGAAAAGGGCAAATATTGAGTAATGCCCTAGATTGCAAGGGCCAGAAAAAGGAGTGGTGAAATGTAAAGGACTACTTTAGGTTTGCTTTAGGGGTGGGAGATGGAGGGAAGCCTTTGGTGTTCCTTGGAAAAACTAAAATGCACACCTCATCTATGCCTTGGGCAAGCCAAAGGATGCCTCCAGCTCTTAGGTTCAGAATCCACTAATTTGGAGTTTGTGATCTTTTGACTTTGCCTTTGCACTAGTGACGAGAATAAGATTTACTAAATACACTCATACATTGCTTAATGATGGGGATATGTTCTGAGAAATGCATCATTAGGCTATTTTGTTGTTGTGCAAACATCATAGAGTGTGCTTACACAAACCTAGATGGTATAGCCTACTACACACCTAGGCTATATGGTATAGCCTATTGCTCCTGGGCTACAAACCTGTACAGCATGTTACTGTACTGAATGCTATAGGCAATTATAACACAGTGCTGAGTATTTGTGTACCTAAACATAGAAAAGGTACAGTAAAAATACAGTATAAAAGATAAAAAATGGTACACCTCTAAAGAGCACTTACCATGAATGGAGCTTGCAGGACTGGAAGCTGCTCAGGGTGAGTGAGTGGTGAGTGTACGTGAAGGCCTAGGACATTACTGTTCACTATTGTAGACTTTATAAACACTGTACACAGGCCATACTAAATTCATTTAAAAATTTTCTTTCTTCAATAATAATTTAACCTTAGCTTACTGTAACTTTTCTATTTGATAAACTTTAAAATATTTTTTTAACTTTTTGACTCTTTTGTGATAACACTTAGCTTAAAACACATTGTGCAGCTATACAAAAATATTTTCTCCCTTTATATCCTAATTCTAAAAGCATTTTTCCATATTTGAAATTTTTTATTTATTTACTTTTTTTACTTCTTAAGTTTTTTCTGTTAAAAATTAAGACATAAATACACAGATTAGCCTAGGCCTACACAGGGCCAGGAACATTGCTGTCTTCCGCCTCCACATCTTGTCACACTGTCCCACTGGAAGGTCTTCAAGGGCATCACCACAAACATATGAGTAATGCATTGCGCTATGACATCACTAGGCAATCAGAATCTTTCAGTTCCATTATAACCTTATGGGACCACTGTTGTGTATGTGGTTGTTGACCCAAATGTAGTTAGGCAGGGAATGACTGTAATTGACTAAAAGGAGAAGTTTTCAGGAGGAAATAATGAAACCATTTTAGAGAATGAGTTCTTTTCACAGAAATAAGTGATACACTACATGAAATGAATGGTGCTTACCTGTTAATTATACCAGGACTAAAAGGCCCTTCTCTTGAAATATTTTATTAGCTTTAAACCTCGTTATTCTAAGTGCTCACAACTAATTGTGTTACAACTCTATAGCTGAATTTATAATTCATACTTGCTCCTGTCCCCCAACTAGCAGTTAAAAAGGGGGTTTTACCAAAAGCTACTAAGTGAGACCACACACCAGAGTCCAGACTGAAGAAAATCCTGGATCCTTGCTCAGGAAGACAGACGTGAGCTCTCGGAAAGAGGCCAGTGGTAGCAGTAAAAAGCTTTCAATAGGAAGGAAGCAAATGACTTAGGTAAAGTATTTGGATAGTCTGTCAAATAACAAACCAGAGGAAATTGTGGGGTGGGTCAGGAAAAAGGTTAACTGAAAAGACCTTCAAAGTGGATGTAAACAACCCGATTGGAATAAGTGTACTTGTGGGTCTGGCTTGCCATGAGCTGGATGTCTGATGAATGTGAGAAAATGGACAGTATAAGAATTTAAAAGACCTAGGGAAATCTGTGCTTTTGATAGCTTTGGGTCATTTCGTAAATCTTCCAGGGAAGGTTGGCTGTAGAGAAACTAACTACAAATGTCTGGAGCAGGTTTACCCTGAAATTTGCAGATAGAAAGGAGGCACCTTAACGCTAGCCTAGCCGCATAATGGGGTGGGAAACCTGTTCGACTGTATGGCAGTTCTGCCAGTGATACCTTCTATTATCTTGGTCTGAGAGGGTTTTATACTGCAGTTAACATAATACATATTTGGCCGGGCACGGTGGCTCACGCCTGTAATCCTAGCACTCTGGGAGGCCGAGGCAGGCAGATTGTTTGAGCTCATGAGTTCGAGACCAGCCTGAGCAAGAGCGAGACCCTGTGTCTACTAAAAATTAGAAAGAAATTAGTCGGACAACTAAAAATATATAGAAAAAATTAGCTGGGCATGGTGGCACATGCCTGTAGTCCCAGCTACTACTTGGGAGGCTGAGGCAGAAGGATCGCTTGAGCCCAGGAGTTTGAGGTTGCTGTGAGCTAGGCTGACGCCACGGCACTCAAGCCCAGGCAACACAGTGAGACTCTGTCTCAAAAAAAAAAAAAAAAAAAAAAAAATGCATATTTGCTTTAGTTCAGCTTGAAAATGTACTGGTTAGTACCTTTAGCTAGAGGTTTAGTTTAAAAAGGTAAAGTCAAAACAAAACAAAACAGAACATTGTAATTGTATCTATCTAGGTGGATGTTTTGCTCACAGTACATGAACATATAGATCTTTATCATCAAGTTCTGTGCCAAGGAGGCCTGGCAGAGAAGAGACTGCGAGAAACCAGGGCACTGGCTTGTCAAAATGTTTACTCAAGAAATACGTTTAATAACTAAGAGAAAGTGTTTTTGTTCACTTTTCAGATCCAAGAATCTCTAGTCATTTCTATTATGAAAACAACCGTTGATAATATGGAAATGAACTCAACTAAGCTAATTGCATTTTTTAAAAGATTTAAAGTATGTGATTTCCACTTGGGATGTTTTATTTTGGCCCTGAAATTTTACACCAACCTGCTTGTCCAGCTATTCACAAATGGCTCTCCCCTGATAAACTGGAAGCTCCTTGGGGGGTAAACTCCTTGGGGGGTAAATTTCCGTCCCCATAACCCTCAAGATGCTTTGCTCCCTCCCTTCCCTGGAAATCAACCACAAGTATCTCTGGACAGTGCTTTGATGCTGCTGGTCCTAGAGACATTGTTTTGGGAGCGGTAGTCGTGGCCGAGCGGTGAAGCCGGTAGACGGGAGACATTGTTTTGGTATAAGAAATTCCTGGAAGGCAGCAAGAATCCCAAATAGCAAAAATAAGCTGTTATCTCAAATTATCACTTAGACATTATGCTAGTTAGACTAGAAGTCTTGAACCATTTGCAAGAAATTATAAGGAAAATGCACAAGTATCCAAGTCTTCAGGGGAGCATGCCAAGGTACAGATGCAAAGAAGGCCTTCTTTGTTTTCTGCCCCACGCCCACTGCTTAAGACCTCTGCTAATAGATGCCACAAACCTGGAAATGGACACCTTCACGGGCTGTGTGTTTTGGAAAGCACTCTATTAACACCACTGTCTCTGGAACATCAAGGAAATAAATGCCTTTCAAAACCAGCCCACTAATAAATACAATCATGTACTCTTTTGACTGCTTGAATCATTTTCAACTTGGAAATAGAATCAACGGATGCCAGTAGAGAACATTGCACCATGTTCTGAAATGGCTCAAATCAGATCAGGCGCAAATCTGAAGAGTTTGAATGGCTTTCAGGACCTCCAGCTGATGATCCTAGAGGAAGCCAGGGCCATCTGGAGAAGCCCAAAGACAATTCTATCAGGTAAACAGAATTGGTGGAGTTAATTATAGCAGTAAACAAAGCTCAGAGCACCTGACTTGTAGGCGCTATGCCGAATGGTACTTATTCTCTTTTATTGATGCCTGGCAGACCTGGCCGTGTGGCTGTTTCATTAGGAAAGACTGTAATTTTGTTTTCTCCCTCTGTAGTCAGAGTGACTGTTTAAACAATATTTGGAAGAGAACTGGTGATGTCAGCAAGCTCTTTCAATATTTCCTGTTTAATTTTCCTTGGCTGCGAAGCTTCTTGCTCCCCAATACCACTACCTACTTACCCCGCAAGAGCCTCACGATTGCTTCAAGTCTGGCTCCCTCCAGCCTTGCTTTCCCCCGATGCTTCCTGACTGGTCTGGAAGCACTATTCTCACGTCTCTCCCCCAGCAGGAAACGACATGAACTATCGCCTAGTGTGGTGGTTTTCAAAGTGTGGTCCTTGGACCAGCAGCATCAACATCACCTGGAAACTTCTTAAAGTTGCAGATTCTTTGTCCTCACCTCAGACCTACTGAACCAGAAGCTGGGTCCCAGCAGCTGTGGTTTAACAAGCCCTCCCAGGGATTCTGATTTACACTAAGACTGAGACCCACAGGCCTGTTGGATCAAGTGGAATCTCTTTTTCTGTCCTTCAGGGCCCTTGATTACCACTGGTCTATCAACACAGTTCTGCTTGTATTTAGTAAGCCTCTCTTCTGTGTTGGGGATTTACATTTGCTCTCTGGCTAGCTTGAGCCCTACATCTGTCAAACTTTGCATGGCACAGTAACTTTTTAATGTATTGACAATATCAAGGAATAAAGTGTTTCATGTGAATGGAAATCCCATATGACCAAGACATTCTTTTATGTGCCCAAATGTTAAAAACTGGTAAAGATTTTTGTATGAAGCATTCTTGTATTGATTGTCCTTTTCTGCGTAACAAATTTACCGCCTCCACCCCGCCCCCAAATTAGCAGCCTAAAACAACATTTACTATCTTATAGTTTCTATAGATCAGGGATCCTAGTGTGGCTTAGCTGAGTCTCTAGCAAGGCCTTAGTCAAGGTGTCATCCGGTGCCGTTGATGTCTCTGCTCCCAAAGTCACGCACAGGTTGTTGGCAGATTCATTTCCTTGTAGGCTGATGGCCTGGGGGCCTCCGTTCCTCACCAGATGTTGGCCAGAGGCCTCCCTCAGTCCTTTGCCACGTGGGCCTCTCCACAGGCAGCTCACACAGGGCAGCAGGCTTCCCTCAGAGCCAGCAAGACAGAGCCGGCCTTTCTGTAACCTAATCTTGGACGTGACATTCCATCATCTTCGCTGTATTCTTTTTGTTAGAAGCGAATGACTAGATCCACCTGGTTCATTCTTTAAGTATTTCGACCTGCCCCTAAGTTTCTATGCCAAATGCCTACACTTTAAGACTTTGCCAGAAAAAGTAACTTTGAATTCTCCGCTGTCCATTTCTCGTTTTTTTTTTTTTAAACTACCAAAGGGATGGTGACGTGACAGGCCTGTGGACCAGCATTTCAGAAACCCCAAACCAGATCTGTGGTTCTTGAAACTTCAGTGTCCCTAAGAATTACCTGGAACCTGTCCACAATGTATATTCCCAGCCTTTAACTGAAGAAAGTCTGGTGCAGAAGGGCTGGGTGGTGACCTGATGGCCTCTCGGGCACCACTTCCCGTCCTCGCCTCCTCCTCCAGCCACTGCCACAGAGTCCAGTTCCATCCACAGCACCGTGCAGGGTGACCCTGCACGCGGCCTGTGTACCTGTACCTCTTACTTTTTGCTCCAGAGTGTCTCTGAACACCAAGGTGAGGGATGCCAGCAGGAACCCTTGGCATCTGCCCACCGGTAAAACTTTACCTGGCGCACACCTGTGTGTTCATTACAGCCAATTCTTTACTTGGGCAGTGATTTTGGTAAACGCTTTTACCAGACTTTATACAAATTTTTAGATAGCTAGAGTTCACGTGGTAAGGGACGCCCACACTTGTGGAAGCCTCCCGCAACCCTAGGGCCCTCTACATCTTTGTATGACAACCACCCCGCTTGGATTTTACTTTTTTGCTCTTCCGTTCCAACATGACATCCTTAGCTATTTATTTCATCATGTGGTTTTGTTTGTTTATAAGTCTTCTCAAATCTTACATGAAAAGAATAAAATAGAAAATCATTTAAAATAAATGGGATGCTTTCATGTTTATTCAAATGAAGCTCTGAGGTTGCTATTACAGGTGGAATTTAGTAAATAGTAAAAGTGCAGAACTTAATTAACCAAAGCCATGAGACATAAATCTTGGAGAGAGGAAATGGAGATCATTTGCATGCCAAACAATATTTGCTAGATAAAGTTTCATGTCAAAAATTTTCTTTTAGTAACGATTTTCCTTGGTAAATGTTTGTCTTGCAGATCTTTGGAATCATATTTTTTAGTGAAGTTTGGTCCATCTCTGTAGTAGATACTGCTAATTCTCTAGCCAGTACTCATCCTTACCCTTCTTATTTATATAATCTTGGTTTTGTTTAGAGTAGCCATGTGCCCAAGAGGAAAATGTCAGGGTAGTTCAGTTCTGGCTAATGAGTTGTAAGTAGAAATTTCTGGATGAGGCTTCTGAGAAAACGCTTCAAAAGGAGGCAAACTAAGTTGGCAGTAAGTTTTACCCCTTAACCTTTACCTCTTTCTGCCTGAAATGTTGGCGCAATGTTTCCAGAGGTATTTCCATCTGCCATCTTGCAACCAGGAAGCCACAGCAAGAGAAATAGTCTGTGGTAAAGATGGCTGAGAGCAGCCTGCCCTGTAGGCATGGTGGTGCCAGACTAGTCCGAGAATAACTGGGTTTGAACTTTCTGATTGACAAGAAAAATAAACCCCTTATTCTTTCAGCCACTTATTTCTGCATTACATGCAACCAAACATATTTTCTCATATAACCCCCTCAATTCTTCCCCCTCTGTGGACTCTGTGTGTGCCCCATTGGACCCTCAATCCTTTCATTTAAGATTTTCTAAAGATTCCCTTTCTGATTTCCTGCCGTCGTAGTATTTCTTTCGATTTTGAAGAAGTAACAAATTAGCCTGGTGCGGTGGCTCTCGCCTGTAATCCTAGCACCCTGTCAGGCCGAGGTGGGAGGATCACTTGAGGTCAGGAGTTTAAGACCAGAATGAGCAAGAGTGAGACCTCGAGACCCCATCTCTACAAAAAATAGAAAAATTAGCCGGGCATGGGGGTGCCTGCTTGTAGTCTCAGCTACTCAGGAGTCTCAGCTACTCAGGAGACTGAGGCAGGAAAATCGCTTGAGCTCAGGAGTTTGAGGTTGCGGTGAGCTATGATGATGCCACAGCACTGTAGCTGGGATGACAGAGTGAGACTCTATCTCAAAAGAACAAACAAACAACAACAACAACAAAAACCTCACAAATTTATCCACAGGTATATCTTATATTAAACTAATTCAGTAAGAAAATGTAATTTATTACAAAAATGACCTGATATTTTATCATTTGCCAGCTGAAGCAAACCTTAGTGATCACCTAGTCACTGAACACTTTATCACTACCTGAAAAAATTATCTTGTTTTTCAGTTTATTTCCTCGTTGATTATACATCCCCTGTAGAATAGAGCTCTACAAGGAAAGGGATGTTGTCATGTTCTTCACTATGCTGTCATCTTCTAAAACAGTGCCTGCCACATAGGCATGTAAATGTCTAATCAATGAATGAATGTCATTATCTGAATTTCCCTAATGGACAAGGAAATCGAATCTCAGAGAGATTATAGTTTATCCAGCACCACAAATCTAGCCAACCATTAGTGACCTATAAAACTGGTTATTTCACTGGCTCAACCTAAGGGTAGCAGAATGGAGATGAGAGTCAAGGTTTTCTGATTATTGGCCCAGGGCTCTTTTCATTGTAATACACTAACAATTGGTTATGATTCAGATTGCAAAATGATTCTTCATTACACAAATAATTTACTATATATTATGGCTGTACTCCTGTATATTTAAAATAGAGTTCAATTAATAAAAATGTCATTTATACTCAACTTTCCAGAAGGGAGAAGGAAAGGAAATTGAAATTTCTTGAGGGAGAGCTAGGCATTTAACACGTGATATTACACCGAATCCTCACAATAGTTCCATTTCACAGATGACAAAACAGCATTAGTGGGCTAAGTAGGCTAGCCTGAGATTTCCCAGCTACTAATTGGCAAGAGTAGGTATGTCTATGCTCTTCTTAATGGACCAAATGCTACTTTACGGATTATAATTTGTAAAGCACTTGATAAATGTAAATTATTATATTGCCTACAATTTGCATTTAACTGATATCATCAACCTCAGAAGCACAGTGATATTTATATCAAATAAAGAACATTCCTGCCACCTTTCAAATGGATCCACATTTTAAACTGCAAACAGCTGCTCCTGGTTAGACAATTTTCAGAGTTAGAACATGAAACGTTATAAGGCAAGACATTTGCAAATTTTCTCCGGTTCTTGTGCGTGCATGAAATCTACAATTTCTTGACCACATAAGATTTGTACAGTCTGTACACTTGGGTTAGCTAGTGGTTTAGAAAAAAAGGAGAAGTGTGAATTCAGAAAAGCATCTGCTCCTAAATGGAATGATATCACACAGTCCCAAAATAAAGCTTGGTCCAAGATTGCTTATTCTCCTGTGAATTGGTTGGTACTTCTTGAAACTTCCCCACTTTGCAATGATTATGTTAAATCACCTCTCTATTTCTGTAACATCAGGCTGTTGGTGGGTTTAAACCTATTCGTAGAAGCCATGCCTCTTTTTCAAATGAAATCTTATGGAACATTAATATGTAAATCAGGTAAGGGAAAGAAAAGTTTCCTGCCGCAGTGGGAGCCTGGAGGCACATCAGCTCCGCTCTAGCTTGAGCCCAGAGAGGCGCTGCTGAGGCCCTTCTGCAGAATTCCCACCTAAGACAATCCTTAGGGTCCCTTGCAAGTCTAAAATTTTATGAACCAATGGCTCTGCTGGGTATGTGTTGGTTTATTTTATTGCCATGAAAGCCAGTCATATTCAACAAGGGGAGAATAACAATAACTGCCTTTCTCTGGGAACATCTGGTCTGAAAATTAGAACATCTTAGCTCTAGTCCCTGCTCTGCCACTATTTAGGTCTGTTACCTTGGATCCCGTTTGCCCATCTATGAAATGAGGATAAATGATTCCCTACCTACTTTATTTTAAGCCCATTTGTTTGTGAGGTTAAAAATTTCCTTTGACAAAAATAAAATTAGAGTACAATTGTAAAATATTGCCTTCAGGAAGATGTATGACAAAAAGTGTCTATATTGACTTTTTTTCCGAAGTTGCTAATGTACCATTACTACCTCTGTTTATAATTATTGTAAAATAAAAAGCTTAGAATATAAATTCTATTGATGTCTGGGTATGGGGGGCAGGTATTCATTTTCGTTTGTGCATAGTTACAAAATTTTTCCAGAAGTAAGTGGAGGAATTCCTTTGTTTAAAAAAAAACAAAACTTGATTTTTACAGAGTTGATGTATTTTATCAAAATAATACATGATCCTTACGAAAACACAGGAATAAAAAAAATTCCACCATTCAGACCCACAACAAATGACATTTGTTGGAGATCTGTCAAAACATTCTATGTGTATCTAAGATACAGAAAGATAAGGAGGTAGGTAGGTAGGTTAATATAGATAGAGTGAGAAAGAGACAGATTGGCAGACAAAAATGAGAATCTTACTCTAAATGCTATTTTAAAACAACATATAGTAAATTTAATTATACTTGCATTTCACAAAGGTAAAGGAAATTGAAGTGAAACTATAAGAAAAATGCTTTTTTACTAGGAAAGTTATTAGTTCCTAAATTTTTTTCAAAAAATAATTTTGAAAAATGCTAGTAATCATGTTAAAAATTTTTTATTCCATTTTTGACTATGTCTATTGACCCAACGTGATACAAGATGAGAAAATCAGCACATTGACCATTCCATCATCCTCCTGATTTTTGTCACTTATATTCTGTCTGCAACCATAATGCTCAGTTATTTAATCTTAGTTTTATATTTAAGTGAATTAAATTTTCTTCATTAATCCTTCTATAAACGCTTTTATAGTCCCTATTCCTATATTATTTTGATTTGACTTTTTCTGGCCAAGTTTCATCATCTGATTTTCCTCCCAAGCTTGAGAAGGCCTATCCCTTTATTTTTTATATCTAGATGACAGCTGCTGTCATAATCATTTAGAGTTAAGTTTGGCTGATTATTAGGAGCCTTCTTCCTCCAACACACACACACATAGGAGATATTAACAAGGTGGAAGTTTATTACTCTCTCACATGATGGAAGTCCAGAACTGGCCTGACGCCTCCACGAATGCATTAGGGAACTGCAGCCTTTTTGGCTCACTGCTCTACCATTTCTTAGAGAATAGCCTTGTCCTCACAGTCCAGAAGGCTACGTAAGCACCAGCCATCACGTCCACACTTCAGGCAGCAGGATCAAGGAAAATATATTATAGAGAAGGGTAGGCCCCACCTTGAAGGAGATGTCTCTGAAGCAACACACAACATTTCTGTTTGGATGTCACTGGTCAAAACTTAATTACATGTCTCTGGGATATGTAGTCTTTTAGCTGATGACAATTGTCTAAAATCTAGGTTCTTTGGGACAAAGGTGGTTTTTTTGTATGAAAAGAAAAAAAAATAAAATCTAGGTTCTTTCTGTTAAAAAGGAAGAAGAGAATGGATATGGAGAAATTTACCCTTTGCCTGCCACATCTGGTTATGGAGTTTTGGGGTCATGTCTTCCTGCTCTCAAAAGTGTGTAGCCATCTTCAAAGCATTTCAATATTACTGTGGAGATGTCTGAAGTCAATTTTATTCTTTCCTCCTTTTAAGTAATCTGCCTTTTCTGCTTGGATTCTCATATGATTAATTCTTTATCTTTGCAGTTGAGTAGTTTCTTCAGGATATATCTTGGGTTCATCTTTCTTTATCATTTTTTCCTAATGATGTCCTTTTGAATATCTTTTTGATCTATAAAGTCTTTATTTCAGGAAACATTTCTTCTATTATATCTTTAAATATTATTTCTATCACATCCTTATTTTTCAAGAAGTTGAATCTCTCTGTAGACCTTCTCTGTATCATTTCTATATTTTTGTTCTTTCACTCTGTCTCTCTAGCCTGTCCCTCAGGTCTTAGCATGCTTTTTGTCATACTTTCTCCCTATTTTTGGTTGTTTTGAATGTAACATTCACTTGTGAAATTTTTTATTTTCTCTTTCGTTTATTTCTCTACCAATCTGCTTTTATCTTCTTCTGTTGTACTTTTTAAAATCCCTGTAATGTTCTTGGGGATCTATTTTTAGAGTAAAATGTCTAATACATATTGTTCTCCTGATCATTTACATGTTTGTTTATTAGTCGGTTATTTCAAAATAATACAATGAAAATTCAACATAAAAATTTGCTTCTTGACAATAATCTGTGTCTAACTATATGACTCCCTCACTGTATCCCAGTGCTTCTCCGTATCCAAAGGAATCATCATCCTAAAGCCTGTGTTCATCATTCCTTTGATTTTTCTTATATCGTGTTATTGTATCAATATGCATCCCTTAAAAGGATTATGTTTTTTATATATATACATATATATATATATAAAATATGTCTCCTTGATTCAGATTGTTTTTACCTTTATAAAAAGGATGTCATTTTGTATATAAGAAGCTTAATTTTTTTGTTTATATTATACTGCAAATATTCATTCATATTTTTGTGTGCCATTGTAGTTCAACTGTTTTGGCTGCTGTATAATATTCTATGGCATAATTATACCATGGTTTATTTATCGACTTTCCTGTTCATGGGCATTTGAATCATTTCCAGGTTATTGCTATTGTGAACAATGTTTCAATGAACATTCTTCCACATGTATTTTGTTGTAACAGGTCCAAGAATTTCCTTGGGGATTATGCCTTGAAATGGAATTGTTGAGTCGTAGAGTGTGTCCATAACAGAATTCATTGTGTTGTCGTCCAAACCTGCCTTCTTTCTACTTCCCTATTTCTGTAAGTAACATCCCAATCGCCAGGCCTTTGATTCCCCAGCCCCACCTTGTTGTATATATCCAATCGATTGCCAAGCCTGGAAAGCTTTTGCTTTCCCACAATATTACCCATCTCTCCTCTTCAAGCTTCATTAATTCTCCCCTGTACTCCTTATCCTTATTAAACATCATCGTTAATAAATTCCTATCACATAATTTTCTTGTTCAACTTCTATCTGTGGCTCTCTTTTGACTATGAGATTCAGTTAACTCCATAATCCAGCATTCAGAGCTCTCCACAGTAAGGCTCCAGTCTACCTTTCAGCCTTGATGCCTTTCTGTTTTGGTAACGGAGAATGTGAGAGTTGGCAAGAACCTTAGAGACCATCTAGTCAGACCCACTTACCTACAAATGAGGAAACTAAGGCCTAGGTAGGAAAAAGGATTTTATCAAGGTCACGGATCTGTTTGAAAAGCTTTATGGGTTCTGCAGGCACTCCAGGAAGAAGGCAAAAGGAAGCTCGTGATCGTCCATCTTGAGTTAAGGACAGTGGAGTGGACCAGTTGTAGGCAGAGAGAATGGGCATGATTATATCATATTGAGAAAAATATTGAGACTACTGGGCTGACAGAAAATAACCATAAAGATGGATACTATGTTGAGCATAACGATTATCGCACTGTATTAAGATGTGATTGTTGTTTGGGACTGAAAGAATCAAGCTATGCTCCTGAAGACAGTCAATGTGCCTCAGAGACATGTCTTTCAAAGAAGAAAGCAGAAAGAGCAGATGGAGGGGCCCTAGTGATGGTATGGTTAGTGGGACCGAAATCAAAATCTCTCTCTCTTTCCCTTCCTCAGCTCACTCTCTTCCCTGCTCCAGGTCAGTTTTGTCAGTCTTACTTGTGAAATAGTAATGGATAGTATTTACTGAGTGCTTTCCACATGCTAACTGCTTTACCTAGATTACCTCATTCAATCCTCACACCAACTTTGTAATTATCCTTATTTTACAGATGAGCCACAATGGGCAAAGAGAGAATATAGGACATATGGCTGATAAGTGAATAGTGGGTTGTGAAATGTCACTCTTCAGCTTGAGTTAATTTGGGGAATAGGAAATAGGAACTCAAGTATTTATGCTGAAAAATTTTTCTGTCTTTATTTGGAGGTAGACTGTAGACATTGTAGATGCCTTGTGAAATAGGACAGGTCCTGAGAACCTTGGGATTAAGCTCCTTTAGAAGGATTCGAAATTTATAATGTCTGTTTTAAATTTTTTTCTTTGTGTTTGTTTCCCTTTTGGCCTTCCATAGTGATTAATAAAGCCTGTCCATTTTGTGTGAAGGTGATCCAAGGGAAAGCCTGTTTAGGTTGTTTACTGTAAGCCAGAGTGCGTGGGAGGCAGCAGCATGCTTATGGAGGAGTGTGTCTACAGATGGAAGGCGGAAGTCATGGAGATTGCCATCCGAGTACAAGAGCTTCTCTCTCTCCTGGAGTGTTCCCTTTCAGTGCCAAAACCTGGAATTCCACACAAGTTCCAACCAGAAAGAATGATGTTGGTCTTTTGGAAGTGGAATGGTTCACGATAAAAAGCAAGTAGGGAAAGTTATAGGAAAAGTTGAAAGCAAAGAGTTTTTATCTTTTATTTTTTTATTTTTTTGAGACAGAGTCTCACTCTCTTGCCTGGGGCGAGTGCTGTGGTGTCAGCCTAGCTCACAGCAACCTCAAACTCCTGGGATCGAACAATCGTTCTGCTTCAGCCTCCTGAGTAGCTGGGACTACAGGCATGCACCACCATGCCCGGCTAATTTTTTTCTCTCTATATTTTTAGCTGTCAAATTAATTTCTTTCTATTTTTGGTAGAGGCGGGGTCTCGCTCTTGCTCAGGCTGGTTTCGAACTCCTGAGCTCAAACAATCCACCCGCCTCGGCCTCCCAGAGTGCTAGGATTACAGGTGTGAGCCACTGCACCCGGCCGAGTTTTCATCTTTCAACCGTCACAGTTAAAATTGGTAAATATTGTAAGTCCTCAGTGTGCTAATACAATGATAGTTGTGATCCTTGACCTCAAAGGTAAACATGAAACATGAAAAGGTAAATATGTACATGGATGGAATAGAAAAACAAGTTAAAAATACACACAAGGTCTGCCATTAGACAACAGGCCAAGTGAGGGGAACGGATAATAAACAGGTTATGCAAATGTAGCAGGGAGGATGGGCTCACTGGCTCTGTGATCTCCCATTATGAAAGAGGAAGGGCTTGAGCTGGATATTTTAAAAATCATAAATGTTGGATAAGTGGAGAGGAAGGAGAAATGGCAGAAGCAGAGATGGGGATCAGGAATAGATATTTTGTAGAAATCAGGGAGCAGATCTCTGTGGCTTGAACTAAGAGTTCCTTAAGGGGACTAGTGGAAAATAAGGCCTAGTGGTGGAGGACTTTGAATGCCAGGGTGAAGAATCTGACTTTACCCTGAAGACATGAAGGACTTAAAGATTTTTGAGGCGTGCAGTGAAATAATGAAATTTACTTTTTAAGATGACTGGTCAATAAGGAAACGAGTGAAAGCATTGTGGGAGAAAAATCTCAGCATTTCAACAGTAAGTGAATCTTGAGGAGACTTTCAGATATGTAAAATGTTAGGAAATTCGGAATTATTTATTTCTTATGCTAACTGCTCACTTGTATTAGGCAGAAGGGAGAGAAAAGATCAGGCAGAATTTTATCTCCAGCAGAAGACAGCTACTTGGCTAGCATTTAGTCACACCGCTGACATTTGGGGGGCAACCATGGCAGGGGGGCACTTCTTCAGAAAAAGTGGAACACAGTTTCCAATACACAGATTGAATGTGGGAAGACAGAGGACCTTCAGGATTGGGGAATTAGTAAAGTCCTTAAAGGCCGGTGTGATGTTTGTTCCTCTTTTAAAATAAGTTTCTGTTTCATTAAAAAAAAGGCGGGGGGGGGACTGGTTAAAAATGTCTTGTTATACTAACATGTCCAGGACATTTCACATATAAAGAACTGGTTCCCTCTTCTTAGCTAGAAGTTTCTAGAGGCCCAACATATGCCAAGATTCCCTTTGGAAATTAAACATAGACAGGGGCCTCAGCTGATAAGGACACGTGCTGTTCACTCTGAGGGATGAAAGTGTTGCCAAGATCAATAACAGTGGCAACTCGTCAATAATGCTGGGAGTGCTCCACTACCAAACAGAGCTAAAGGGGCCAAGTATCTGCTCTAGACCATCAGAGACAGGTGGAGGATAAACATAGAACAAGTTCCAGGGACCAGAGATGCTAAATTGAAAGCAAGGAGACCCCATTAGGCAGGGTTTGGGACTAGGGTGGAGGTTATCGCAATAAGGCGCATAGAGAGGACTTTAGGACCAGTACTCAGGTCAGCAGCACCTGGCCCAGTGCTCTCTCCACTACACCAAGCTGCACATGCTCCTATTATAAGGTTTAGAACCTTCTGCCACTCCCTTTTCCCCTCTTTGACCTCCGAAAATTGCTTACCTGAGTGAGAAGTTTTGAGCATACTCCAATACCAGACCTGCTGTGGCAAAGAGGTCTGGGGCAGACTTTGCCTCAGAATAAGATTTTTATATCACGGGACTCTTGACTGTTTACCTGACATATCCTTGATCCATCATAACCTCTGATAGCTGTTATCCATTAACCCGTCTTCCCTTCTGTTTTTCTGAGCCTGCACTTGTATCAGCCTGATACTGTCCGAACATTGGCACCACTGGTGTTCATCACTCTGCGCTAAATCTGCAATAAAAAGATTATTCACTTTTTATGTGGTTTCAGGTTAGCTGTGTTCACAGACAAGTCACTCCAGGCAGAAGCTGCCATCTAACTTGGAATATGAATTTCATACAACCGACTTATAAGGCTCCATGGGGCTTAGTTCCCTTGGGGATATCAGTGTGGACCTGAGGAGCTGGGATGTAGGAACCAGATGAGACCAATGCGGGCAAGAGTCACTGGAGAATAGATGAAGCTGCAGATTCCAGCAGCAAGTCCAGGCCTGCAAAGGTATCCCAAGGATATGGCCACACAGTGCTGGGGATTAGAAGCACAGGCATGCACTTCATGATTGGTGAGAACAGATGATGATGATTGGAGAACAGAAGGCCTTCAGAAATTTACGCAGGTGGACAGGCAGCTGAGGGAAGTCTGAGATTGGGTAGCAGGGGCCCAGACAGGATTCAGCTCAGAGGTGGGTGTTGATGATGGCAGTGGTGCTTGGAAAGGGAAGGCAGAACTTCAGTTCTAGAAGAACCAGGGGTCTGAACTTGTTTCCTACTTTTTCCCAACCAGGGCCTGGGTTACTTGCTTTCCATAAAAGGCTTCTTCGGTTCTGTTCCCTTAGGGAACATCTCTAGACCTTCCTTCTCCAAACCACCTGCATAATCTCTGTACTTTGCTATAACACAAAACTTAGGGCTCTGGTTTTGTGTCCAGCTTATTCCTTTGAAATGACCATTGAGTTTGTTCTCTCTTCCCAGATTGTCCCTCCCAAAGGTGAGGAAGGAGCTGTTGGCCAGCCTTGCGCACGCATAGGTCCATTCTGGTTGCAGATACCCTGCCTCGGGGACCCCTACATGCCTGGAAGAAGAGGTTGGGTGCGATGGAACTAAGTAGTTTCCTGAGACAAAGGTGAGGTGATAAGGGTAGGGATAGGGAGCTGGTTACTGAACTAAGACACTAGCAAGGGTAGACTGGGTTTCAGAAACAGGGCAAAATTCACCTGTTAGAACGGGGGCAGCAAGTCTCAAAGTGTTTCTCAAATTTTTCCTACCTACGGTTATTAAACGTCAGTAAGCTTCAGAACCAGGGCCTGAACAGACTCTGTCTCTAGGTCTGAGGTAGGGATTGCAGTCTAGAAATCTGAAATTTTTCTTTTATAGCTTTCCAGAAATATTTTATGCACGTTAAGCAAAAACTGCATATGTATTTCCCTCTTTTTACTCACATGGTGGCATACCACACACACTGTTCTGAACCTTGCTTTTTTTTCACTTAACAATGTTTCTTTGAGATTATGCCATACCAGTATATAAAGTTTCCTCATTCTTTAGTCTTCCACAGCAGGGGTACACCATAATCCATTTCACATCTGCTGCTGATGAGCATGTAGGTTGTTTCTAATCTCTCCCACCTGTAAACAATGACTGTAGCAATGAGTAACCACGCACATGTGTCACTTTGCACAGCAGTGATTACATCTGGATACAGTCTTAGAAGCGGAATTGCTGAGCTAAATGATAAGTGAGTTTGTAACTTTGATAGATATTGCCAAATTGTCCTTCAGAGAAGTTATATCAGTTTACACTCCTACCAGCACGAGTGCCATTTTCCCACAAACTTCAGCTGACAAAGTATATTACCAAACTTCTCATCTTTGCTAATATGATTAGTCAAAAACGGTATCGTGGTGTTGTTTAAATTTACATTTATTTTAATATAAGAGAGGAGGATGAGCAGATTTTTAATTTGTTTAAGTAATTTATATTTTCTTTTTGTGAAGTCTGTTCATTTTCTGTTGCCATTTTTATACTGAATCTTGTGGTCTTTCTTTCATTGGCTTGTAGGAATTCTTTATATACTGGGGAAATTAAGCCTTTGGCTGTGATATGAGTAGCAAATATTTTCCCAGCTCATCGCTTATCTTTTGAATTCTCTTTAGGTGGCTTCTACAGGGTAGCTTTTTATTAAAAGTTAGTTACTATTGAATTCCTTAATATTTTATTTAATAAATAAAATATTTCTGGGTTTTATGTTATATTTAGAAAGGCCTTTCCTAGTCTGATTATAAAAAATTATCTATAGATTCTTTTAGTACCTTTTTAGATTTTTTAAAATATATTTAAAATTTAAGTCCATATGGAATTTATTTTAGTGTAAAATGTAGAATTTGGTTCCAACTTTTTTTTCAGATAGCTACCCAGTTTCCCCAATACCATTTATTGAATAATCTATTCCACATCTCATTATTGCCCATGATTTGAATTATTCCTTTTATCATATTCTAGATTTCCATATGGATTTGGGTTTAACTCTGAACTTTCTCTTCTGTGACTTTGCTATGTCTGTCTCTTCTTGTGCCAATACCACGCTATCTTAATTGTAGTTGCTTTAAAAGGTAGTTTTGATGCAGTTGATCCATGGAACGCACTTTAAGAAACACTGTCCTAGGGATTAGTGCAGTACCAGTCCTGTGCAGAATAGGATTATTACAGGGAAATAGCATTTGAAAAAAAATGAAGATTCCGTGATTCAAACAAATCCATCTGTTTCACAAATTTGAAGCAGCTTTCACATCTTGACAGCAACAAGAGATATACACAGGTAATGGATCATACCCTTCTTTCCCCTACTTCCCAAGTCAATAATATTGACTATTATACGGACCAGAATTTATAGTTGAGTGTTTGGCTATGGGAGTGGCTACAATACATTGCTGGCATGACTGAACAATTTTAACAATTTCAGAAAGAACATGGAAAGACAACAGACTGTTTCTTTTGTAAATCTTCATTTTTTTTATTAACAAAAGTAAATCCCTTTAGACTTTTTTGGTAGGAATTTTTGTAAGTCGTTAGTTTTGTTTACTTGTGTGGCTCTTAAGTTAATGTAAGAAGTACATTTATGTGGTAGACATTGTTATTGAGTCCACATGCATAGATTTATAGATTGACAGACCCCCTTGCAATAGTAAACAACTGAAATAGATCAGAAAGTATATCCATATACTTCTACTGAAACAGATTTTACACACATGTAATCAATTCACTCATTCATTTGACATGGGTTAATGGAGGTCCTATTATGCTGCCAAGAACTTTGAACTTAGGTAGCAAAACCAGGGAAAAAATGATTTGTGCACATAAAAACACTAGTGTTAGTTTCCCAAGATAGCCATAACAAAACACCACAAACTGGTAGGCTTTTAAAAATATAAATTTGTTCTCGTACAGTTTTGGAGGCCAGGAGCGCAAAATCAAGGCGTCGATAGGGCCGTGCTCCCTCTGAAGGCTTCAGGGGAAAATCCTTTATTGCCTCTTCCTAGCTGCTAGTGGTTGTCTGCAGTCCTCTGCTTTCCTTGGCTTGCGGCTGCATGGCTCTAGTTTCTGCCTCCATCTTCACGTGGCTGTCTTCCCTTGTGTGCGTCTGTGTCTCCTGATAGCCTTCTTTTAAGGACACAAGTCACTGGATTTAGAGCCCACCCTAATCTAGTATGACCCCATCTTAACACGATTACATCTACAAAGACCTTTGTTCCAAATAAGGTCACCTTTACAGGTATTGGGGGTTGGGATTTCAGCATATCTTTTGGGGGATCACAATTCAACCCACAACAGTACTTATCAAAATATAAGGCAGAGGCTGGGCGCGGTGGCTCATGCCTGTAATCCTAGCACTCTGGGAGGCTGAGGCGGGCAGATCGTTTGAGCTCAGGAGTTCGAAACCAGCCTGAGCAAGAGCAAGACCCCATCTCTACTAAAAATAGAAAGAAATTAATCGGACAACTAAAAATATATAGAAAAAATTAGCCGGGCATGGTGGCGCATGCCTGTAGTCCCAGCTACTCGGAAGGCTGAGGCAGAAGGATCGCTTAAGCCCAGGAGTTTGAGGTTGCTGTGAGCTAGGATGACGCCATGACACTCTAGCCCGGGCAACACAGTGAGACTCTGTCTCAAAAAAAAAATTTATATATATATATATAAGGCAGAAAAAATATCGGTGTTAATCAGAAGCCACTTAATTGGTCAAGCTCATTATTAACACATAATTTTAAAGTAGTTGCCTAATTAATTAGTTCAGTAAATGGGAATGGAGACGCTGAGAATAAGAGATGGTAGAGTCATCACGTTTATTAGATGTCCCCTGACTCAGACCATAGCGCTATGCACAGAAGCCACATTACTCGAGTGTGGCTTGGATTGTCAGGAATAGAAGGAGGGTTTGGGGTACCCAGGGGAGAAAGAGGCCCTTTAGAAGGGGAATTGGGATAGTGCCAACAAGACACTTCTCCACAATTTTAAGGAGGGCCTGTCCTGGTTAGGCACACTACCCCATTTCTATGGTGACACCCCCCTGGTCTGCTCTTCCCCTTGGAAGGCATGGTAGAGACTAAAATACAGCTTCTCCTGCTGCCCCGCTCCACTGTGACTGCAAAAAAACAAACCACTCAGCATCTCCCCCTTCTCTGCCCTTGGGAAACTTGGCCTCAGCCAACCTTCCCTAATGTGAGATCCATTTCAGGCCAGGAACATGATTCTCGAAACACATTTCCATGTCTTTGATTTCCTACCAGGCCATCCCTTTTCCAGAGCCAATATTTTCATGCAGATGGCACAGTGACTGTGGTTAGGATTCCATTTTATTTTATCTATTAATATTACTTTTAAAATATAGTAACAGATTCAGAATCAGGAGCTCCAGGAGGAGCCCATATTTTCCTCCTGGTGACAGGCAGAGCGGAAACAGAAGTTCTATCTGGCAGTAGATTTCGAATTTTTTAGTGTGCTGCATAGACAGGCAGCCCTCAGCTGACCAGTGCCGTTGCTTCAGCTGTGCACAGCTGTTTCTTTCCTCACCACTCCCAAGGGGCTCACTATCCCTTCTGTTTTTCCCCTCCAGGCTGTGAAAACCCTCTCTCAGAAAGGCATTTGATGATCGCACTTGCACAGTTGTGTTAATGGTTGATAAGTGGTAAAAGGAAGTTGGTGGGATGTGGCTGAAAGTAAATTTGAGTAGGAATCCAAAGTCTGGCTTGTGTGGATTCTACTACAGATGGTCGCTGACTTACGATGGTTCAACCTATGATTTCTGACATGACCATGGTGGGAAAGTGGCAAGCATTCAGTATGCTCCTCGACTGATGATGGGGCTACGTCCAGATAAACCCATGAGGTGAAAATATCATAAGTTGAAAAAATGCAGTTTATCAGGTTGCTCTTATTCCTGAAGAGCACATCTAAGTTAGGCCCTGGGGAAGGTGCTAATCCCCATCTTCCATCCTGCCACTCCCATAGGTCACTGTAATACGATCATAAATGTTTTCTTCCAGACTATCTGGCCATTCTTCACTGGAGTCCGCTAAGAAAAGGAACTATGCATTTTGTCATTAATTTATTTATTCATTCGGTTATTTATTTGTTACTATAAGATTAGTAATAGTCAACTTTGAGTTCTTCCTATGTCAGGAAATTTGCTAATATTTTCCCCTATTATCTAATTTAATTATCCAACAGCCCTGTCATGTAGGTACTATTTTCTGACATATTTTTCAAATGGGGAGACTGAGGTACAGATATTAACTGTCCAATCACATGGCTAGCAAATGGGAGCATCGGGTTTCTACAGGTTGCCCAAGTGTGTGTTTAGTAGTCACTGAGTGGTATAAAAGGGATACAAATGATAGTTTTTGCCCCCCAGGACTTAAAACTTAGGTGGGCACATAAGACATAAAGCATTTAAGTAGCCCAATGGGGCAGTATGAGGCTAAACATGAAAATAAATATAACTGGACAAAGGAAATTAGCGTGGGCTGAACCAGTAAAAGACGAACTCCTAGGCACTGAAGGGTGAGATGTGTTTGCAAAGGTGCAGTATTCAGAACTCTGAGTGGTGGGGAAGGGTGGGGAGGTAGACCAGCCAGGTGCGGGCTTGGCAGGTGGAGAAGGGAGGTCGTGCCTGCACAGCCAGAACACAGTGGGCAGCCTCGAGTGTTTGGGAGAGAAGTTTAGACCATTCTACCAGATAGTCCATGGGAAACCGGTGAACATTTCTTAATATGTGTGATGTAATTAAAACTGTGCCTTCAGAGGATTAAGAGGTGTGAAGGAGGAGAACCAGGAATCTAGAAACCTATTCAGGACATTCCTTGAGCAGTCTAGAGAGGAAATTTGATTCTGAACTAAGTGAATGACAGTATGAATAGCCAGGAAGAAATGAGGGCTAGGATGAGATATTCCAAAGGAAGAGCTGATAGAACTCTGCGATTGACTAGGTTATGAGTGATGAGGAAAAAGATAGAATTGAAAAATAACTGCTGGGATCTGAACTGATGAGACAAGGAAAATGGTGGTAATAAAACTTGAAAGTTAGAGGAGGAAGATGTATATAGTTTTAGACATTTTAAATTTAATTATTGACAATATCTGGACAAAATATTCAACTGGAGCAGGAAATGTGTGACTCTAGCTTGGGAGAGGGATGAGGATTGGGAAAGGAAAGCTGCCTGTCACCTGCAGAATAAACACGCCAGTGCCAGAACAGGGTTGGCTGGGACACTGCTGTCCTAGGAAGTCAGGCATAGCTAGCCCCTGGCCGGGTTGGTATTATGTTTTATATATGTGTGTGTGTGTGTGTGTGTGTGTGTGTGTGTAGATATATATATATTTTTTTTTTTTTTCTTTTTTTTTTGAGAAAGGGTCTCACTCTGTTGCCTGGGGTAGAATGCAGTGGTGCCATCGCATCTCACTACAACCTCAAACTCCTGGGCTCAAGCAATCCTCCTTCCTTGGCCTCCTTAGTAGCTGGGACTACAAGCACACACCACCACATCTGGCTAATTTTTAAATTTGTTGGTAGAGATGGGGGTCTTACTACATTGTCCAGGCCGGTCTCAGACTCCTGGCCTCAAGTGATCCTCTTGCTTCAGCTTCCCAAAGTGCTAGTATTACAGGCGTGAGCCACCGTGCCCAGCCTTGTGCTGCATTATTATGAGTGGGAAGGAGTGATTTCCGTTCACATCAGTTCATCCAACACTTCTTGTCTTCTATCTGCATGGGTTACTGAGGAAATGACAGTACAAGACATGGTTCCTAACCTCAAGGACCTAAGGTGTGGAGGTGGGGAGAAAAAAATATACACAAATAAATAATATAAAGCATAATACATAAAATAATAAAGGCATGTGCAAGACATGGAGGAAATGAGAGACTCATTGAGTTTTGGGGGAACAGAGAGGGAGGTAGCCAGGGAGCTGAGGAGCAGACTCCTGCACAGTATTTCAAAAGATGAACAAGATGAATGGAGATTTTCCCAGGAAAATGGAATATTCATACATGGAGCATATAGCTTAGCCCGAGGTTTGGGGGAACAGGAAGGGTATGGCAGGAATTAAGTAGGTGACAGAGCCCTGGCCAAGCAGTCCAGGATCCATGACCAGACCTTGAGCCCAGCAGAGAATTAATCTATTAAAGAGGAAACTGAGGCACAACCCAGGCATACGACAGGGCAGAGAAGAGTGAGGAATAAGCAGGCCTGAGTGGGTATGCTGGTGCCATGCTTATCACTGGTGTGTGAAGTGACAGGCCTCTGTTCGTGTGATTAATTCAAGACCTTTGCAGGGATGGGTGTGGTGGCTCACACCAGTAATCCTAGCACTTTGGGAGGCCAGGGTGAGAGGATTTCTTGAGGTTAGGAGTTCGAGACCAACCTGAGCAAGAGCAAGACCCCATCTCTACTAAAACAGAAAAAATTATCCAGGTGTGGTAGCTAGTGTCTGTAGTCCCAGCTTTTCAGGAGGCTGAGGCAGGAGGATCGCTTGAGCCCAGGAGTTTGAGGTTGCAGTGAGCTATGATAATACCACTGCACTCTAGCCAGGGCAACAAGAGTGAGACTCTCTCTCCAAAAAACAAAAAACAAAAGAAGACCTTCCCAGGTAAAGAACCTCATTTTGGAAGCATTTGCTACCTGCTTAGGCTGGGCTTCGGGGGCAGGAGGACCAGACCTCCTGGGGACTATCCCCCAGAGACTTTTGGTAAGTGAGGCTGGATCGACTCGTTCTTCATGAACTCTGCCATGTTCAGACTTGGCTCTCTTCTGAATTATTAAAATAGCTTCCTAATTGGTTTTTCTGCCGTCTAACACAAGCTTCTCTGATCCATCTTCCAGACAGCCCTTGGGTGCTTTTTCTAAAAAGCAAACGGGATGATGTCACTTTCCTGCCTAAGATCCTTCAGTAGCAACCCATTGTCTGCCAGGATACCCCCTGCTCTTTAACAAAGCCCCTCGCAGTGTGGCCCTGCCAAGGGCCAATGTTGTGGGGAGACAATGAGGCTGAAAGGGCAGGCTCCTCACCTCCAGGGCCTGGGATGAACCTAATGATGTGTTTACATGGCCATTTTGCATTTTGTTTTATAAAAAAAGGTCCTCCAAGTTGTCAAAGCTCCAGGGCCCTCAAAATCTGGCTCTGCTCTGTGGGCGCTGTCCATCTCTCCGACCACGTCTTGTGGTGGTGCTCTCTCTCTCTCTCACCCCCAGCAGCCTGAGGTCCTCTGAACACGCAGCCTGGAAATTCTCCCACCACACTGTCTGTTCTTCAGCACTCCGATGCGGCATCTCTTCTGCGGAAAGGCTGCCCCTCAGTCCCCGTACCCCTCAAAGTTCACAACCTCCTCCTCTATGCTACCCTGTACCATGGGGGTACTGCCGAATGCCTGCTTGCATTGCGCTGCTGGGCAGCTGTCTGCTTGCAGAGTATGTCCGCCCCCCTGAGCTGGGACCTGCCCTCATTCAGGTGTTCCCAACACAAAAGCAGTGCCTGGGGTGACGAGGCAGGTCTCAAAAAAGCCTTGTTAAACTAACCTGGAATGAAATGCTGCCTCTTATAATTCACAGTATGTCCACAATAAACGGTGACTAACCAGTGCCCTGGAATAAGTAAGACGTTTAAAATATATTATCTCAGAGATCGTCATAATGAGAAGGTGGTATTAGGTTGAACCACATGACATTGCCAATATCTGACCGTGTTTGGTATATAAAAACAGCAATTTCATGTAGCTGTACCCGGTGGGTTTAAACCAGATCAGTCTGACTCCAAGGTCAATATTGTTTCCTGAAGGGAGGAAGAGCCAGTTCTGACGGGCTGAGATAAAGAGATGGCAGGAGCCTCAGAGAGTGAGGGCTGGTGGGTGCAGGGCACACCTGCAGGGTCACGAACTGGGTTGTTTAGTGGAGGGCACAGGTGTGCTGAGAGCCACAGTTGCAGCTTCAAGCAGGTAAACCTCGACAGTTCATCATGTGGGGAGAAGTACACGTGATAATTCTTTTTATTTCTATTTTTTCCCTATATTTTAACCAATCATAGTCAAAATTATCAAAATGTTTGTTTTCCTTTTCTTCAATTAAAAATAATCTAAAAGGAAAGGATTCCATTATTTTTTTTTATGAGGAGAAAAAAACAGAATTGATAAGCAGAGTTTTCTCTATTAAGATTTTTAATGACGACGCCTTACTGGTCCCATGAATAGGAGAATTCCCTTCATTTATTTCACAAGATCTTATTTTAAGTATCAGCATCTTTTACATGTTACTCCTTGCATACTGATTTTAAGAGGAGGAAATTGTTTTTCTGTTTTGGGATAGCACTTGATTGCCGGGAACATAAGTCAAAAACCCGAGGCAGGATTCCTACTGAAGCCTGAGAGAAAATAGAAAGCTCCTAGTCTCGTTACTGTAGTGCAAGTCATGGTCACAATTAATGTAGTTTATAAAAAAGTTATTATCAAAGGGGGTATGTCACCAAGCCCCACCAGCTCAAATTGTTGATCTAAGTTAGCTAATAACCACTTTGCCATAACCACTGCCATTTACATGCAGAAAACAAAACTGATAGATTCACATGGGCCATACCACAGGTCCCTCATCAACTCTGCAAAGGCATTTTTGCACATTGGGGAGGAAAGATTTTGAATTGATTGTCTAGATCAGAATGGTAGAGTACAAGAACCTAAGATGGAAATTGGCAATGACAGCTCAGAATGTCTTTAAGGAGGCTGAACAATTTCAAAGCACAGGTCAGCAACACTGAATGCCAAATGAGGATGGCAAAAGACTTCTGACCACTGGCGCCTCTCACAATGCACAGAATGACTTCCATTTTTCCCTGGTCCCTTTCTTATCTCCCTTCCATCCCACCCTGCATGGACATCCAGACTAGGAACTGTTCATTTTACCTTCAGATACGTGTATCCAGTAAACCTGCCATAAACAGAGTCACTCCCAGGTCTCTCTCCCACCGGATCATAGGAATGTCCTCCTGTCACTGTCAGCCCCAAACATACTTGAATGCAGCTGAGACCAGGACTAAACTAGGCAACTGCCACTCCTGCCTTCACACTGAACGGGAGCGGAAGGACCACAGATTTGGTCCTATGAGGAAGCGTTTTCTTTCTCCTTTGCTGTACCTATTAATAACTCCTTTGACTCCTTTTCCTGTTATTCCTCTAAAGACTGCCAGGCCCAAGAAAAATTCCATCTAGAACAGAAGGAAAAATATTGGTGTACAAACAAAATCTCTAAACTCTGAAGACCAGAAGTGAGAACAAGAACTCAAAGCTCGGCAGCTGATGGGTGACGTATCAGTGAGGACAGCTAGATCAAGATGGCCATCTACATGCTCAAGGATTTCCAGGACTTGCACCTTCCCAGGAAACCTGAGTAGTATGATGTGGTACAATTGGCTGAGTCCTAGGTTGGCCTTTAGAAGACATGGGCACTAAACCCCTCTCTGCTACTGAATAGCAGAGTGGCCTTAGATAAGCCACTTGGGACTTCCATTCCAGTTCCCAGGTGAGACTAGATGAGTAATTCTCAACCTTTCTTCCCTCAGTGACACATGACACATTCCACAACAACCCCACGATCATACCAGAATTTGAGGTTACCCTCATGGGATGGGGCTGTGTTCCTCAGCTTTCTTTCCTTTTTTTTAACACCTCCCCTCATCAGAGGACCATAACAATATAAAGAAAAATGATCTGAGACCTTTGCAGGATTAACATTCTCTGATTCTAAGCAGAAAAGGTGGACTTTTTATTTGTGTGTTTGTTTCTGTGCTGGGTGTGTCCCAGTCTGCCTTCTTAAAAATATTAAAATATTTGTTGAACAGAATTGAATTGAGTGGCTTAAATGTCATTCCCTTTTTTGGGTCAGGAAAGGTGCTCCGCTTCTCTTTTTCACTGTCTTTTGTCTCCCTTCTCCTCCCATTCCTCCCTTGGCCCAAGAAGCACCTGGGCTGTGGAACAGGTGCAGCTTGGCATCGAACCTGTACTCATAACTTTAATCCATGGCCCTGTGAAGCACTTCTAACTGCCAGGAGATTTGAGCTTTGCTTAGTGAGGGGACCTAATGTCAGTTTTCCTTTCCCCTTTCAGCAAGCAGCAAACAAGAATGTCCTGCAGACGGCCAAAGCCAGATAGACTTACATGGAACACACTGGAGTCTTTTTGTTTCTGTCCTCCCTATATTTTGGAAGCTCCAGTGGGAATGTGGCCTGAATTTAAACACTCAAGGCCGTGACCATTAACAGTGAGCACTTTTGTAGATTCATGCAGCCTCTCCTGCCTTTCCTCTCCCATGGCCTTGAATGATCTGTTGTTTGTGGACAATTCGCTTGTTGTACTCCAGAGAGCAGGCTGATCCTGGCTCTCCCATTGTCTCTTATATGGGCAAACAAAAGCAGTCTTCTTAGGCCAGTTCACCAAGCTGATAAAAGACTGATTAAAGCCTCTTTTGTGGTGAAATTTAATAGGTCTGGGTTGGGCATTATATTTGATTAACCCCAACCGTCATTACATGGCATTATATATACAGTACAACTATGCTTAACAGCTCTCAGCTGGGCAGAGCCTGTCTTTGAACTCCGGAACGGTGCTGACACTATAGGCAGGGTTGGTCATAGACAAATGGAAGTCAATAGACTTATCTCTGGGGCCTAATTTTCTCTTTCAGTGACGCCCTTCACCCACACTTTACATTCCCTCTTTCCCAAGCACCTACTCAGTGCCCCATCTTAGTGACCGGGTAGTGACCCTCCTTGTGCAACCAGTCTCTGCCTTGACCTCAGCTCCAAAGCCTGACCCACTTGGAATGCCAGGCCTTTTAAGAATGGGTCCATACCCTGATGTTGCCAGTTCTGCCTCTGTTTTCCCTAACCTCTCTCCCCTTCCCACCACTTATATGAACCATGAGTTTCCAGCCATCTTCCTGGATTTCCAAGTATTCCCTACTCACCTGCTCCTTCTCCTCCCATCCTTTATCTCCTGCTGTTCTGAGCCTGGTCTATGACTTGCCACCCATCCAACTGGATTTCCTCCAGCTGCCCCAACCCAGTGAGAGTGATGGTTCCAGGTCCAAGGCCCGCCTCACTCCCCTGTACTTAACCTTTTCTTCCCCTCAGTGTCAAAGCATACTGGAGCCATGCATCAGGAATCAAGAGTAAGATGCCAGCCTGGATAATCAGGGACATTTATCCAGTAGGTGAATGGGTGGAACATCCATCAAAATTCCACTCGAGCACCCCCCTGGCTCAGTGTGTTCTCCAGGCTCTGTAGGCATCCCTCTATCACGGCACTGACCACACGCTGCTTTAATTTTTGGTGTAGTTAGTTATCTGTATCCCTTATAAGATCGTGAATCTGAGAGCAAGGGCCATATTTTGACTGTGTTAGCTCAGGATGTAGTTAGCCTTTATTTTCTTTTTTAATGAGTTCAATGAATTGAATCAGTGATTTGCAAAGTGAAAACCATACCCTATGATATAGAATCTCCATTCTTCACCATACAATGACTCTGCTTGACACCTCTTAATTGCAATAGCTCTTTTATAGGTAGTAGACCTTTTGGGCTGACATAGTACTAATATAGTTATACCAGCTTTCTTTGGTAAATATTTTCCTGGTTTCACTTTTTCTGTCTTTTTCCTTTCAACCTTTCGATGTCTCTACATTTCAGGTTTGTGTCTTGTAAAAAGCATATAGCTGGATTTAATTTTATTATTGCCTGACAATCTCAGTCTTTCTAACTTCACTAAACTAAACTATTAATAACTAAACTAGACTATTTACTTCACTTGCAATGACTGATGTACACGGACTTACGTTCACCATTTTATTTTGTGCTATTTGTCCTGCTTTTTAAATTTCCTTTTCTTTCACCTGTCTTCTTTTGTGTTACTTGATGTTTTAATCCATTTTTTTCCCTCTAGCTATTTTTCAATTAAACTTATCCTCTTTAGGATGCAAATCCATCTATTTTGAAGCGAAGATATTTTCCGGCTTATTAGTGCAGTGGGTCAATGAATTAGGCTTTTCATGGGCACAAATAGCTGATATCTGAAAATTTAGCATATTATTCAATTACTTATTCTTTTTATATTAAAAACACGAGCTTGTAATGAAACCAATAGTGTGAATACCAACTATTCTTTAAATATGAACATTTATAAAACAAAGTAAACACAGCACAGAGTTCAAAAAAATACTACAACTGGAGCAACCTTATATTTTCTTAAGGAACTCAAAATTTTTTAAAAAAATTTCAATAAATTTAGGGGTTAAAAGTGGTTTTTTGTTACATGGATAAATTGTATAGTGGTGAAGTATAGGCTTTTAGAATTAATATATCTGTCACTTAAATAATGTGTATTGTACTCATTAGGTAATTTCTCATCCCTCACCACCCTCCTATCCTCGCCCTCCTGAGGCCCCAATGTTTATTAAGTCATTCTGTATGACCATGCATACCCATTGCTTAGCTCCCACTTGTAAGTGAGAACCTGTAGTATTTGGTTTCCCATTTCTGAGTTACTTCACTTAGGATAATGGTCTCCAGTTTCATCCAACTTGCTGCAAAAGGCATTATTTCGTTCTTGGTTATGGCTGGGTAGTATTCTATTGTGTATATATATCACATTTTCTTTATTCATTTGTTGGTTGATGGGCACTTAAGTTGATTCTGTACCTTTGCAATTGTGAATTGTGCTGTGATAAACATACAAATGCAGGTGTCTTTTTGATATAATGACTTCTTTTCCTTTGGGTAGATACCCAGTAGTGGGATTGCTGGATCGAATGGTAGATCTACTTTTAGTTCTTAGAGAAATCTCCATGCTGTTTTTCACAGAGGTTGTACTAATTTACATTCCCACCAATGGTGTATAAGCATTCCCTTTTCACTGCATCCACACCAACGTCTATTGTTTTTTACTTTTTAATAGTGGCCATTCTGACAGGGGTAAGGTGGTATCTCATTGTGGTTTTAACTTGCATTGCCCTGATGATTAGTGATGTTGATGTTGAGCATTTTTTTCATATGTTTATAACTTTTCTTTTGAAAAATTTCTGTTCATGTCTTTTGCCCACTTTTTGATGAGGTTGTTTTTTTCCTTGCTAATTTGTTTGAGCTCCTTGTATATTCTAGGTATTAATCCTTTGTTGAATGTATAGTTGTGAATATTTTCTCTCATTCTGTAGGTTGTCTATTTACTTTGTTGATTATTTCTTTTGCTGTGCAGAAGCTTTTTAGTTTAATCAAGTCCCATTTGTGTGTCTTTGTTTTTGTTGCATTTGATTTTGGGGACTTAGTCATAAATTTTTTGCCTGGGCCAATGTTGAGAATAGTTTTTTCTAGATTTTCTTCTAGAGTTTCTATGGTTTCAGGTCTTACATTTAAGTCTTTAGTCCATCTTGAGTTAATTTTTGTATATGGTGAGAGATAAGGATCCAGTTTAATTCTTCTGCATGTAGCTGTCCAATTTTCCCAGCATCACTTATTGAATAGGGTGTCCTTTCCCCATGTATATTTTTGTCTGCTTTGTCAAAGGTCAGTTGGTGGTAGGGATATGGTTTTATTTCCGAGTTCTTATTATGTTCCATTGATCTATGTGTCTACTTTTGTATCAGTACCATGCTGTTTTGGTCACTGTAGCCTCGTAGTATAATTTAAAATCTGGTAATGTGATGCCTCAGATTTACGCTTTTTACTTGGGATTGCTTTAGGCTATTGGAGCTCTTTTCTGGTTCCATATGAAATTTAGGATGGTTTTTTCTAATTCTGCAAAAATGACATTAGTATTTTTGATAGAAATTGCATTGAATCTTTAGACTACTTTGGACAGTATGGTCATTTGAACAACATTGATTCTTCCAAACCATGAGCATGGGATTTTTTTTCCATTTGTTTGTGTCATCTGTGATTTCTTTCATCAGTGTTTTGTAGTTCCCCTTGTAGAGATCTTTCCCCACCTTGGTCAAGTATATCCCTAGGTATTTTATTTTATTTTTTTTGTAACTATTATAAATGCGGTTAAGTTCTTGATTTGATTCTCAGCTTGGTTGTTATTGGTATATGGAAATGCTACTGATTTGTGTTCATTGGTTTTGCAGCCTGAGTCTTTATTGAATTCATTTATCAAATCTAGGAGTCTTTTGGAGGAATCTTTAGGATTTTCTAGGTATGAGATCATATCATTGGCAAACGGAGATAGTTTGACTTCTTTTTCAATTCGGATGCCCTTTATTTCTTTCTCTTGACTGATTACTCTGGGTAGAACTTCCAGTACTATGTTTAATAGAAGTGATAAAAGTGGGCATCCTTGTCTTGTTCCAGTTCTTAGGGGGAATGCTTTAAAGTTTTCTCCATTTGGTATGATGTTGACTGTGTGTTTGTCATGTATGGCTTTTATTATTTTGAGGTATGTTCCTTCTATGCCTAGTTTATTGCGAGTTTTTATCATGAAGAGATGCTGGATTTTATCAATGCTTTTTCTGCATCTATTGAGAGGATCATATGGTTTTTGTTTTTAATTCTATTTATGAGGGGAATCGCATTTATTGGTTTGCATTTGTTGAACCATTCTTGCATCCCTGGGATACAGTCTGCTTGATCATGGTGAACTATCTTTATGATGTGCTGTTGGATTTGGTCTGCTAGTACTTTGTTGAGGATTTTTCATAAGCGATATTGGTCTGTAGTTTGGTCCTTTTTGTTGTGTTCTTTCCTAGCTTTGGTGTAAAGGTAGAATGAGTTAGGGATGTTGATCTTTTGGAACAGTTTCAGTAGGATTGGTACTAGTTCTTCTTTATACATCTGGTAGAATTTGGCTGTGAATCTAGCTGGTTATGGGCTTTTGGGATGGGAGGATTTTTTTTTTTTTTTTTGAGACAGAGTCTCACTCTTTTGCCCAGGCTAGAGTGAGTGCTGTGGCATCAGCCTAGCTCACAGCAACCTCAAACTCCTGGGCTCAAGCGATCCTTCTGCCTCAGCCTCCCGAGTAGCTGGGACTACAGGCATGCGCCACCATGCCCGGCTAATTTTTTGTATATATTTTTAGTTGTCCAATTAATTTCTTTCTATTTTTAGTAGAGACGGGGTCTCACTCTTGCTCAGGCTGGTTTTGAACTCCTGAGCTCAAACAATCCGCCCACCTCGGCCTCCCAGAGTGCTAGGATTACAGGCGTGAGCCACCGTGCCCGGCCGGGAGGATTTTTTTATTACTGGATTCAATGTCACTAATTGTTGTTGGTCTGTTAAAGATTTCTATTTCTTCCTGATTCAAGCTTGGGGGGTTATATGTTTTCAGGAATTTATCCATTTCCTCTAGGTTTTCTAGTTTGTGTGCATAGGGCTGTTCATAGTAGTCTCAAATAATTTTTTGTATTTCAGTGGTATCAGTTATAATGTCTCCTTTTCCATTTCTGATTGAACTTATTTGAATCCTCTCTCCTTTTTTCTTGATTAATCTAGCTATTGGTCTAATAATTTTGTTTATCTTTTAAAAGAACCAAATTTTTCTTTCATTGATCCTTTGTATTGTGTTTTGTTTTCAATTTTGTTTAGTTATGTTCTGATATTTGTTATTTCTTGTCTTCTGCTAGCTTTGGGTTTGGTTTGTTCTTGCTTTTCTAGTTCTTTGAGGTGTAATATTCGATTGTGAATTTGTGATCTTAATGTCTCTTTGTGTAGGCATTTAGTGCTATAAACTTACCTCTTAGCACTACTTTAGCTATATTTTGAAAACTTGTGTCACTATTATCCTTTATTTCAAAAAAATTTTTAATTTCCATCTTGATTTCATCATTGACCCAAAGATCATTCAGCAGCAGGTTGTTTAATTTCCATGTATTTGTGTAGTTTTGAGAGTTCCTATTGGAATTGATTTCTAGTTTTATTTTATTGTGGTCTGAGAAGACATTTGATATGATTCTGATTTTTAAAAATGTATTGACACTTGTTTTGTGACCTAACATGTCGTCTATCTTGGAAAATTTCCATGTGCTGATGGGAAGAATGTATACTCTGCAGAGAAACTTAAAATCTTATCAATCACATTAGTTAGATCTCTTTGGATTGCAAATGACAAAAATCTAACCCAAAGTGGCATAAGCAAAAAGACAAGCTTTGGCTCACATGTCTGAAAAGTTCTGTAGTAATGCTGGCAGTGGGGGTAGCTCAGTGCAGGAGCTCAATGTGTCGCCATGACCTGATTTCTCTCTTACTCTATCTTTTGGGTCTACTCTCCTTCCAGTTGGCTTCAATTTCAACCACATGTTCCTCTTATAGTTGAAAGAGAGCTGAAGCAACTCCAGACAACGCATTCTTTCAGATTCAAGTTACACCTGAGTGAGTCAGATTTTATTTTCCAAAAGTCCCAGCAAGAGCTTCCTTTTTTTCTCTCCTTACTTCTGATTAGGTTATGTGACCACACCTGAATTGATCACTCAAGACAGTATATGAGGTACTTATTGACTGTAACCCTGGCATTTGGAGTGGCTAGGAAGAGGCCTCAAAATGCATGGATCAAGATTGGGAAAGTGTAGAAATCCAAAAAGCTGTAATCAGAATTGGGGTAAATGTATACCAATTAACAACATCCTCTTAAATCACTACTTCTGTGTTAGTCTAATTAGACTGCTCTAACAAAATATCATAGACTGAGTGGCTTATAAACAATAGAAATTTATTTCTCACAGTTCCAGAGGCTGGGAAGTCCAAGACCAAGATGCTGGCAGATTCAACATTTGGTTAGAGCCTGCTTTCTGGTTCATCAATGGCTGTCTTCTCACTGTGTCCTCATATGGCATGTGAACTCTCTGGGATTGTATAAGGGCATTAGTCCCATTTGTGAGGCTGTAACTTTGTGACCTATTCACTTCCCAAAGGCCTGACTTCCAAATACCATGACATTGAGTGTCAGGCTTCAACATATGAATTTGGGGGGGACAGAAAAATTCAGTCTGTAGCAATTTCATTTTACCTGGCTTTCCCTTACTAGCATTAAACAGAAAGCAACACTCTTTCGTATTTTTTCTTAGGGTCAAAAAATTTCCAGATGTTATATGTTCTCTGATTTGGGCATTGGCTTCTGAGCTATAGCTTTGATATTAAAAGTCTTTGCAGAGTTGTCTTAGTTGTATTTTACTGGTAGGGGTAGACAAGCAGGGAATAATTGAGATGTTGTTATTTATATTAATAATTACTATTGTGAAGGAATAACATTTTTCACAGCTTTTGCAAATCTCAATTAGGACACCTAGGTTCTAGCCCAGCTCTCCCATTAATTTTCTATGTGACCCATGTGTTTAACTTTTTAACCTAGAAATGGGGGGTGGGGAGTTGAGCTGAAATCATTGGTTTTCAAGCTTTTTAAAAAATTTTTGGACTCTCTTTGTAATGAACTCTTACTTAGGACCCCAGTAAACATGTGACAGAGTAAGAAATTACTAATGTGCAAATATCTCCAGACTCTTTCCTCACCCTACTGTTAGCCTGATTAAAAGGATATTTTTTCCTACTGATACTCTCCAACTTGACTCTGAAGTGTTCATTTTTACCAGAGCAGGTTCTGGACTTTTGTGATTCAGAGCCAGCCCACTATAGTGAGGGAAATAAGGGACATACCTCTGGTGCAAGATTTCAGGAAGCTCCAAAAACTCAGTAATCAAGATAAAAAATATTTTAATGCAACATTTTTTTGGAAAGTCAATGCAAAAAATTCCTGATGAGCAAAACATCAAAATTTTAAATGAAGACAGAATCCAACAGTGCTGAGCCAAGTCATACTGGAACCTAAGCGAAAGGGGAAATGTGCACCCTGTATTGGTTTTCATGTATTTATTTTAATGGTTGATTTTTTTCCCAGAACACTAAAGTAGTTGAAAAAATATTGTAAATTTTAAAAGCAGGTGTTGAAGGAGTTCAGGAAATGCCACCCCAAAATATGCTGCTTTGGTATACTGATTACTTTGAACGGAGGGCACTTGGTGAATAGCAGATGCAGGCAGAGGCTTTCTCTGAGCTCCCCTTATCTGCCTAAAGACAGATCCCCCTAACAGAATGCAACTGTCATGAACCCCCGAGATTCATCAAGCAGGGAAGATTAACTTCTATCATGGGAGACTGGAGGTGACACCACCCCCAGACAGACTTAGCCACAGGCTGTTACCTATTCTTCTCAGGGCTCATTCATCTTTCCCCAAATCATTTACTGTGCCCTAGGTTTCCTACATTCCACCCCCACCCCCACACCTTCACTCCACTCCACTCTCCCCTATGAAGAGTTTCTAGATCTCACTGGGTTTTGGGGGTATTTGCTTTTCTTTCATGCGATGCCCCTGTGCATGTAATAAATTTGTATACCTTTTCTCCTGTTAATCTACCTGCAGTCAGTTTTTTTCATAGACTCAATTACTAAACCCTTAGAGGGTAGAGGGAAGGAAAGTTTTCCCTCCCCTATAATGCTATAGCAAAATATAAATAGAGAGCTTGGGGCTATTACAATGGTGGGACAGACACCTTGGGGCAAAAATGGATCAAGACAGGAAGTAAGAACTAGAGATCACAAGTGTTGAGGGAGGCATTTAGCAAAGAAAAAATTTATAGCCAGGAAGTCAAATCTAAGGGTTTTATCTAAAAGCAGAAAGGGTAGTTCAATTGAGAGGGTGTCAACAGAGCTCATTTGAAAGCATGACTTTAGAGTGGTTGGCATCTTTCGGTAAAAGACAAGGTCAGAGGATAAAGGGGATGAGTTTGGGAAGGAGAAAATAAGCTCAGTTTGCACATTGTATTGTGTGGTCAAAATAAGGAAATGATCAAAGTGTGATTTCATGAATCACAGTGTTTATTGCCATATGAAGAGATTTCTTTCTTTTCACCATGCTTAAAGAGGGGGAGAATAACAAGAATGAATCTCACAGGGATTTGTGTTGATAGATGAGCTACATTAAGCACATGGTGAGTGAATTCCAACTTTGTTTATCGTCTAACTGTTAAAGTCTAGTTGCTCAATTAGGATGGCAGCAGGCCTCTGTGGGTGTAAAGTCTAACGGAAGTTTGAGCAGCACCTTTCTATGAGAGGTTCTCTGAGGAGACAGAAGCTTGACCAACACAGCAGAGATCTGTGACTACAGGCAAGGTCCCCAGACTCTGCAGAGTGGTGCTGGCCTTGGCAAGCAAGGCTTCAGGACTAAATGAAAGGCTGCAGAGAGTAGCCCTGCCACAGCCTAAGCTCTCAATCTGTCTGTCAAAATCTTGGGTTTATGTGTGTTTTGAAGTCTAGCAGTTGAGGCCAATAATTCACATATGTGGACGGATAAGACATGATGTAACATTCTCAAGGGGAGGGGGATGACACTTTATGTTTTTATCACAAGAAAACATGTCACTCACGTGCAAACTATGTAAGTGTTTGGTGGAACCATTCATAGCTACATAACAATGTGATTCAGGAAGTGAGCAGTTTCAATTTCAACTCAGAAGTTTTACCTGAGATGAGCCAGAAAGGATCTTGCTTTCATCAAAATGCAAGGACTAAAAGAGGGGAAAATACTGACTGGTTTTGGTGTGAATGACTGAGAAGCTGAGTGGGAAAGCCTGACTTAGTTTTAAGGTAGGTAAAGCTAAACTTGATGACTAAGTTGTGTATCTGTACATTTTTCTTCTCACCCATTTGTAATTTACCTGCCCATCAAGACCCACTGTGGAACTTTTAAAAATCAGATGCCCAGGTCCTACTCTCACAGATTGAGATTCAATTGGCCTAGGATGGGGCTTCAGAATTTGTATTTTTAAAAAAAACCTCTGGGCTGGTTATAGTGGCTCATGTCTGTAATCTCAGCTACTGGGGAGGCTGAGGCAGGAGGATCACTTGAGCCCAGGAGTTCAAGACCAGTCTGGGCAATGCAGTGAGATCCCATTTCAAAAATAAATAAATAAATAAATAAATAAATGAAAAATTTAAACCTCCACAAATGTTTAAATATGCAGCCAAGATTGCATAAAAGTTATGTTTATATACTAAAATTCCTCACCCTAAGGTAAGGCATTCAAACACATTTTCGGTGTGATGCTATGTTTTTACCGTACATGTAAAATTTAGGTTTGACAATTTGGTCAGTAGCCAACATAGCCCCCCAAAATATGAATAAGATAATGACATTCTATGAGGCTTCCCAAGAAGTTGAGAGGTCTGGAAATAGAGAAGACCAGATGAAATCCACTTTCTGCAATAATGAAGACCAATACATTTAGATTCTTGAGATGGAATGGATATTAGATTTGTAAGAAATAAGCATTTAATTGGGAAGAACCTTAGTATACAACTAAGTAACCATGAAGAATTATTGTTGTTGTATATGAAAATAAGATACGTGCAGAAAATATAAAGTCACTTAGACTATTTTCCTTTGTATCAGAAATTAACTAAAAATTTTTTAAAAAGAGAGCGATCCTAAAAGAATAGCATTTCCTGAGTGGAATTTTGTATCATCCTCAATGAGGATAGTTCAGGAAGAAATGGAAATTATTAGGCCCAGAACTGAGGAGGAGGGCCTACAGCCTGGGGCAGACCTAAAACTAAAACTAGATCGGCACTGGAATTGGGGAAGTGAATACCAGGGGGCTGCCCAGACTGCCTGGTGGAGAAGCAGCCCACTGCAGGGGGCACCTCACCATGACTCAGAGGCAGGGAACAGGGAATAGGCTGCAGAGCTCTAGGAAACCACTGGCACTGAGGCAAACAGCCCAGAGGGATGGGCCCCAAGAGCCAGGCCAAACACAGCCAGTGGGATCCAGGAACAGCTGATGTTCAGGGTCCTGGAAGCAGGTAATCATGTCACCTCTGAAATGATCACCTTGTAGCAGGACCCTGGTCTGGAAAGACCCAGGAAGGTCTCTGGGTGGAGAGGAATGTGGAGTATTGGACAGGTCACCAAGGTAAGGATCAAACTCGAGGGAGCAAACTGAATGTGCAGTTGTCAGGTATAGATTACAAGAGGATTTCAAAAGGTATAGATTTCAAAAGGATTTGCACTTTTCAATATGTCAAGTACATAATATTAATATATATTTTAGAAAGATGTACTTTTTAATATCTAGCTATAAAAATGTATGCAATAATGTAACTGGGGTCACCCTGGCCTTTACAGCTGCACAAGATTGACTTATTTCTCAATCTGTTTAAAGTTCAGCATCTTCCTCAATTTTTCTGCTAAAGTCCCAAGGGAAAATTCATGGTCAATTTTAGCTCTCATTTCCTGCCTCTGGTATTAGGTTATTAAGTATCAAATGTCCGATTTCCTTAAGTACTAAGTTTGACAGTTGATACCTCTGACATTTCACTTTGACACTTCTTGTTTTATTTTTATTGTGAAGGTACATCCTCAGTCTTCCAAACACATGTTTTGACTTGTGATTATTTTTCAAAATTTTCTTAGAGCAATTTTTGTGAAACCATGGATAAGTCAAAAATTCGTGTTATTTTCAAGTATGAGTTCCATTGTGGAACCAATGCAGTGCAGACAGCTCGAAATATCAACAAAGTGTTTGGGAAGGATGTGGCTAATGAAAGCACAGTACGTCGATGGTTTGAGAAGTTCCATTCTGGTGATTTTAATCTTGAAAATCAGCCATGTGGGCGACCTGACACCCAAGGTGGATGAGCTGAAAGCTGCAGTGGAAGTGAATCCATCTCAACCTATGCATGAATTAGCAGCAAGTTTTGATGATACTATTCCAACAATATTGGACCATTTGAAACAACTGGGCAAGGTAAAAAAACTGGATAGATAGGTTTGCATGAATTAAATAAGCGTCAGAAGAGAAATCATCTCGAAGCTTGCCTTTCTTTGCTGTTACAACATAAAGGCGAACCATTTTTACACCGTATTGTTATGTGTGATGAAAAATGGAGTCTTTTTGACACACACAATGGTTGGATAAAGATGAAGTGCCAAAACACAGTCCAAAGCCAAATATTCATCGAAGACAGCTAGTGATGTCTGTCTGGTGGTCCAGCGCTGGTATTATCCACTACAGCTTTATGAAACCTGGTCAGTCAATTACAGCGGATGTCTACTGCAGCCAACTGGACAATGATGAGGATGCTTGCGATCAAGCAGCCGGGATTGGTCAACAGAGACAGGCCAATCCTCTGGCAAAACAACGCTCGACCACATGTCACACAAACAACGCTGCTCAAACTACAGAAGCTGGAATTAGAAACTCTGTCATCTACTGTACTCACCAGACCTTGCACCAACTGACTACCACTTCTTTCAGGCTCTGGACCACTTCTTGCAAGGAAAAGTATTCAATTCTCAACAAGCTGTGGAAAATGCCTTTCGCGATTTCACTGCCACTCACCTTCCAGGCTTCTTCACTGCTGGCATAATGAGCTACTGTTAAGTTGGCAAAACTGTGTCAATAGTTTAGGCTCATACTTTGATTAATTGCACTGCTTCCAGTTTGAGATATAATAAACTACACTCCTGATTGGAAATCGGACATTTCATATTTAATGGCCTAGTACTATGTAGACTCAGACGTGGGACCAGCCTTTTCCTGGATTCCTACCTCTCACCTACCACCAAAGCTATTCCATGTATAGCAGACTTTATGGAAGATTTCGAGTGGCAAGGGGCTTATATTGCAGCAATGTACATAAACTTACAGTAAAAATATGTTCTTCCTGTTTTTAAAAGTTCTTTACTACTCTGTCACATTGTTCAATCCCCTCCCTTTTCTTCTCTATTCTCTAACAACCAAATGCCTATTTCTCAGGCCTTCTGGTTTGAGGTACTTTTCCAGCACAATAGGCTTATCTGGAAGCAGTATTGCTCTTAGACTCAGAGAGAGGGGCCTGGCCTGGGCACCATGCTTTAGAGGAGCCAGCTGTGGCCATCCTCCCGTTGTGCCCATCCCTATATGCTGAGGCATCCAACTGGCCAAAGAGTTTGCCTTCCCAGAGCTTGCCTTCCTCTCTGCCTTCCAGATCAGACAGTAATATTTTAGGCATTGTGGCCATATGGCCTCTGTTGCAACTACTTAATTCTGCCATTGTAGCATGAAAGAAGCCCTAAACAACATAAAAATGACAGGGCATATAAATGGACTATTCCAGTAAAACTTTATAAGAACAGACAATGGGCCAGATTTGGCCCATGGACCACAATTCGCCGACCACTGTTCTAGACCACCCTCCAGGTACCTGGGACCCAGAGTTCCCTCAGACAATGGCTGGGGCTGCTTCCAGGGTCTGCTCCACACTCTCTCCTGGATCCTCAGTGCCTGCGTGCACATTCCTAGGCCAAGTGGCCGCTGTGGGCAGAAGTGTGTTGAGAGCTTGGCTGTGAAGGCTGTGAAGGCTGGGGCATCCTCACACATGTGCAAGAGGCTACCTCTGTGTGGGATGGAATTGGGGAAGGAGGAGAGGGGCATAGGGGTCCATGGGCCAGGAGCTCTCCTAGTATACCATGTTCTGGCTCAGAACTCTGAAGAGTCCATGGAGTCCAAATTCAAAACAGGCCTTCCAGATTGCTAAACAAGAATATTTATGCTTGATGACAACCATGTGAATAAATAAATAAATAAGTAAATTTTTAAAAAAGGAATATTCATTAAGTTAGGAGACTATAAAACATTTTATTTAAGAGTTTATTAATTGTATCTGTAACTTTAAAAATTTAGACATATAGTATGTGGGCCTCCTTTGTAATTTTACACAGACCCACCGCCCATGCATGTTAAAGGATTTTCCTAAGCAAAAATTTGGTTCCATCTTTAAAAGGAACACTGATTTTTTAAAAAATTCTTCACTCTGCTACAATAATATATTTCTTTGACAGCTCCAAACATTTGAGGTCAACACCAGCTAATATGACTTGATGTTAAATCCCAAGTATGAGCAAGAGCTTCTTACATCTCTCCAAAGTTCAGGATTGGTTCTAGTGACAACCAGGAGATGGCCAAATCAGCCGGTGGGGGTCCTAGGGTTTACCTGGGGGGACAGATGCCTGCCAAGGTCAGGAGTCAGGCAGGCTGTGGCAAACTCCAACTGCAGCAAGCATCATTTTGTTTAGAAACCACGCTTCCCAAAGCTGGGACTGCTAAGAATGGCGGCATCCAGGTTTGTGCTCGCCCTGAGAATAAACACCATGAGAGAAGGGCACAATGGGGATAATGAGCTTCATGTCAGCTCCGGAGCTGTTAGGAGGCTGGAAAAGGGACACTACAGCTGGTCGGGAGGGCTTTTCCCTCGTGTTTCTCTCGGCCATCTGTTCCGAACCGAGCCGTCAGCGTCCCATTGGAAAGGTCAGAATGGGTGTGTGGGTAAAGCCTAATGTTGGCTCCACATGCCACATTCGATGCAGCTGCTCTTGGCTTGGTCACGCCTGGGTTTGCACCCAGGACCCTCAAAAGCTCTGTGCATTATGGTAATTAGCCATCTGCCGCAGTCTTTCCAGGACCAGCTGATCACAAAAGGAAGCCAGGAAGCTCTCTGACAACAGCAGAAACGGAGGTGTGAGGAGGCGCCTCAGGCCGCTGGCCTCCCACCCGCGGTCCCCTCCTGGACACTGTGAAGCCTTGAAGGGAACTGGCCCAGCACTTGGCACGACCTCGTACTTCTTAGGACCCCCAGGAAAATGAGCAAAGGATCTCCCCACTGAGACGCACGGCTGTCATCCGTCCAGAGGAGCTGGACGGGGGATTCGAGTCTGCTGAGACAATGAGCGCTTTCTGTTTCACTGGGGAGACAGAAACAGCATTTGTTTGAGAAGTGACTTTTCCTTTGGGGACTGGGTAACTAGAGATAGCATGATTGGCAATTTTTAGATTATCATTTATTACTGGAACTCAAAATTGTACTTATAGATTAATATCTAGATATATTAGTAGTAGCTGACTAGTAGTAGCTACTAAGATCCTAAAATTATTTATGGTGCATGCATATAGTAATAAATTTATAGTTGCATATTTATGCAAGGATATCAAGATCTATAAATATCTACTGGCAGAAATGTCATATATAAACAACGTTCTAAGGATGGAACTTTCATTTTATGTATGTGGGTATGTACACATATAAGCTGCAGAATAGATCTAGGAGAGAGAAATATATATTTATACACATGTGGGTATGCACACACATAAGCTATAGAGTAGATCTAGAAGAGATAAGTATGTATTTATACATATCTCTGCAGTATATATATTTTAAGGGTTTTTGAACTTTAAATATACATAAATGTATACATAAATATAGATCTATATTCTGCATGTGGAGTAGAACTCAGGACTTGGGACTTGGTTCAAGTCCCAATTCTGCCACCCCACACATATGTGCTTATATTCCTGGGAGGATTGTACTCATTGTAGCAGGAAAAGTGGAATAAAACAAATCTCGGGCCTTCATTGGCATTAGCTGGACTTGACTGTGAGCTTCGTGAGAGCTCCTGAGGAGTACTGGAAAGATGGGTGTGGTGGAGTCAGAACATGTAGGGAGGTGGCAAGAGGCTGGAAACCTGTGTCAGCAGGGCTGGGCACACAGTGGTGAAATGTGGTCCCACTCACCACAAGGGCAAGGCCGGAGGCGTGTTCAAGTGTGCTGGGGGCATGGCTGGGGAGTCAGGGGTGGGGCAGGAGTTGTAATGACGTCCCCTTGAGCCCGATCCTGAAAGATGCACAAATGATCACAGGGTGGAGGCAAGCATTTCAAGACTTTGCAATAGCGTCCACCAAGGCATGAAAATGCAAGGTGCGCCCTGGTGATGGTGACTGTCTGGTGTGGCTGGAACTTAGTGTGATGGAGATGAGACCAGAAAGGTGAGTGAGAGTCTGATGGAGAGGGACCAGGAGCCACCCCAATGAGTGAGAGCTTTACCCCATGGCCAGTGGGGAGCCACCAAAGGGTTTAAGCAGGGAGCGAGGAAATCAAACATAGGTTTGAGAGAGGTCAGTCTGACAGCCAAGCAAGGAGAGACTGGGAACAAATGGTGGCAAGGAGGTTGCTGCAAGAAGCAGGCAGGAGACAGTGGTGGCAGAGACAGTGCAGGTGGGGAAGAGGAGATGGACCCAAGAGCCTGGTGGGGGTAAACTGGCAGGACTTTGGGGCATGAGAGAGAAGAAATTTTCTGGCCTGATGAGTTGGGTAGAAGTTTATGCTCTTAACAGAGATGGAAAATAGAGGAGGAAGGGCAGCTCTGAGAGGTTGGGGAGTTCTGTTTCAGGCATATTGTTTTGACATGACTGCAGGACATCAAGGTAGATAGATCCAGAGAGGAGTGAAAGAAGTTTTCGCATATGCACACACACTCTCTCGCTCATACACGCACACACAGCCCAGGGAAGATTGGACAGGAAGTTTGAGGAACCACACCAAGGAAAGGCCTACAAACCCTTATGTGATGTTGGCTGTGGTCCCCCTCGGGCCTCCCTCCTGTTCGTTCCTGCCGCTTACCCTGCTGCAGCCCGGCTGGCCTCTCTGCTGTCCCTTGAACATGCTCAGCACACTCCCCCAGGGCTCTGACTCGTTCCCTCTGCCTGGGACAGTCTCCCCTGATGTCCACTTCCCTAACCTCAACCTCCCTAACTTCATGCAAGCCCCTGCTTAATCTCAGGGCCTGCCCCCACCATGCTCCTCATGCCCCTCATTCTTCTTTATTGTCTTATTTAACGTGTTTGTTGTGTGTTGTTTGCTTCCCCGTGAGAAGGCATGCTCCACAGGGGCAGAGTTCCGTGTCTGTTTTCTTCACTGATATAGCACAAACACTTAGAACAATGGCTGGCACGTCACATGGTATAAGAGAAATTGCCCTGGAGCCTGAAGCTCAAACCTCACTCAATGTTTCTGGTCCGGGTAGAACTCTGCCAAAATTTGCAGGGAAGGGAAGCTCAAAATTGTTTAGGATGACATATTTGTTTCCTTAATGGGTTAGAAATAGATTCATAATTATGTATAGACATGAAATATATCAAATTGAAACGTTAGAAATAATCTATACATTTGGTATTATAAGTACTAATCATGTTTAAGAGAATTGCGGACTTTAGAGTATTTGACAGATTAGCCTTATGGGTTTAATGAAAAATATATAACTGAGGATAATTTAGACTTGTAATTTGAGATTGAAATTTTACTGTTTGTTAACAGTACTGAAACAGTCAAAAGAAGATAAGATTCACCATATTTATAAGTTTAATTTATTATTAAATTTATAAGACAGAAGGTCTTGGGAAAGCCTATTTATTAGTCAAAGAATTGTAGCTCTTCAAAGGAAATAGAATACATTAAATGTATAAATGCATTTGAAATATGTAGAGAGGAGCCGGGCGCGGTGGCTCACGCCTGTAATACTAGCACTCTGGGAGGCTGAGGCGGGCGGATTGTTTGAGCTCAGGAGTTCGAGACCAGCCTGAGCAAGAGCGAGACCCCGTCTCTACTAAAAATAGAAAGAAATTAATCGGACAACTAAAAATATATAGAAAAAATTAGCCGGGCATGGTGGCACATGCCTGTAATCTCAGCTACTCGGGAGGCTGAGGCAGGAGGATCGCTC